>OZ023333.1:25638806-25943806 GCA_964007535.1 Brachyptera risi
CATCGCAAAAAAAAAAACGTATTGCCCATCTAGCTCAATGTTAACCATCACGGATCAGTTTATTTAATCTAACAGTAGTAAGGATCCTATTACACGATATTGAATTGGCGTTTACTATAGTTATTTCAGACCATTAGCGTCTATTTAGAATTATTACAGATCCAGTTCGATGACATTATGCTACCGCGAAGGTACTTTAGCTACCGAGTACCGAGTACAGGCTAACAGAGCTCAGATGAAATAGGGCGAAACACGATTTATACATTTTATTGCTCTGATGGAGACATTTCAGTTGTCATTTCACAATCGCTAAAGCATGCATTATTCAGTATAATAGGTGCATTTAATTAGATGCTGGAATCTGTCCAACATTCGAAACCGAGTTGTGAGTTGTTATTATTTTAATTAAACATTATCATATTATTAATAATTACAAAGCATGTACAAGGACTGTGAATTGTGATAATTGAATCTTTATATTATTATGTGTAACACATGACGATTGGAATGTTTAATAATTTCTTTGTTGTATTTATGCTCGATTATTGCTTCATTATGGATCGATTGCTAGCAGTACAAAGGCAAATTTGCTTTGAAATCTCAATTTGAAAAAAAATTGGGGACACCTATTGGTCGAAAGTAAAACGGAGAGTCTGTTAAAGCAACGAATCTCAACCATTTGTGATCGTGAGCATTGTAAATAAATCGTAAATATTAAAAAAAAAAATCGACATGCAGTGTGTCTGACGTAATTTTGAGTGAAGACTGCGCTTCATTGATAATTGAATTTTTGTTTTGAAAGTATTACCCAAAACGTCACATTTTCATTGTCAAAATGATATATAAACGACCGTAGTGACTTTCCGTTTGAACATATCAAAGTGAAATTACTTCATACCATTCAAAGAAGTTTTAAAATACTGTCGATTTGTAGAATAACATTGGGTTACATGTTGAATGAATGAATGAATGAATGAATGAATGTTTGGGTTTTACGGCGCATCAACGACGGGGTTATATAGCGCTGGGTTACATGTTATTTGTATGTATAACGGTATGCGATGAGGTTGGGATTGATTGTATAAGTATCGACTACGTGTTACTGTTACATACAAAAGTGATATAGGTATGTTATTATAAAATTTTAGGCATCAGCATTCCCAAAAATATTGTCTGCATCATTTGATGTGTTCTGTATCTTGCACTGTTTCAGTTTTATGATAATTTATACCTGTGAAATTTCCGTGGCGGAAACGTTTTGTCCCATAGTGCTTTTTGCTTTTTCATATGTTAGGTTTCTCTCAACTTTTGTAGGTTTCCCTCAAATTTGGTAGCTTTCCCTCAACTTATGGCGGGGACGATTGTAACAAATTATATAACCTCACAACATGCTATGTAGGTCCACAAGATTCGCGTTTTTGTCGCTTATAGAGGTGATGGAAGCGGTTTATTTTATTTTATTGTTTCTTTTGTATAGTATTTTTATTTAATACCACTTGTATTTAAGCCAAAATGTCATCTCAATATTTGATGTGTCCATGATGTTGCTGATAACAAAACAGTTTTCTACGGTAATCAACCTTTTCTTTGATTTGGTGCATTTTTTAGACATGAATTTTATGATGTAGACGAATTTATTCAAGCTGCTAAGTAACTACTGTAACATATTGTAATTACTATATTTCTTCCATCAACACGACACCTTGAGTGATTAATATAGTTGACAACAGTTTGAAATTCATCTTTTACTTCAATTTCATATGTGTAACTTTTATGAGGGAAACGGTTTTCAGTATCTCATGTATCTTATTTTCATATTGATCAACTATATTCATGCTGATGTTTTAACCAAGCTGTACTGGGCATACTTTCATGAAATCATGATACTTTGAAGTATCTATGTAATTTGATTTTTTGAACTGAATTGACTATAATTTTGAAATATGCAACATTGACGAATTGAATAATCGTACAGATTTATTTTATGAATCAATGTACTCATGCGTGATTGTTCATTTACAATAATAAAATAAATGAATGATGATTTTTTTTTTCTTATTAGATTCAAATAATACATACATACAAGATTAATCAATACGCTCTTCCACAAAGCCAAAAAAGCTTATATGTGGGATGAGAAATGAAATTAATAGCTTGGACAAGGAAAAAATAAATGAAAACTTTTCAATAGTCAAGGAATACAAAATCGAATATATGTATATCCTATATATATGTAGACATGAAATTGAAAAATTATTAAAAATCGAATATATGTATATCCTATATATATGTAGACATGAAATTGAAAAATTTTAATCATAATAATAATTATTGTGAAAAATTCCAGTTAATCTTGAATATGTGATTGTCCATCTCATTTTTTTTTTAAAGCGTGTGTCCCCCAAATAAACAGAGACAACTGCTTCTTGGTGAAATACAATCGACCTCTGGGTCTCCTCTATTCTGCTATTGTAAAGATGCTTCAAGATGAAATCAATAATTTGACATAAATTCGAATTCATCATGAAGCTATGGTTGAATGAAACACTAAAATGGATTCGATATTATTAATTTCATATTTTTTACCACGTGGTTATAGAAACATCATCATCTTTGCAGTCAATGAATGAAAGTAGCTACATACATTTTCTATTTAACTATTTACTCGGTTTTATGAACTCCAGTTAAGTTTGATGATATGACTGTTAGTCACGGTACGAAAATAACATACGTATTCAAGGATGATGAACTATCACTAACTATCTATCAGTTCTTCGCTAACTAACTGTCACTAACCATCGCTAACTATCACTATAACTATCAGTACGTATAACTCGACCTTAATATAACAAAATATTTTCTGTGTGTGACAACAAACGCTTCTTATATCTTTGTCAAAATAAAATCATGAAACATAATAAAGAAATTGAAATATAATTCCAATATTTCTATAATCGTCTGAAAGTTATTTAAAACCAATTACTTCAAACATCTTTCTCTCGTGACCTCTTATATATGTCTCTCTGTCTATATAAGCTCTTTTCAAGTGAGATTTCAAATTTGTTGAGTGAACAATATAAGTAAATATAATAAAGTAACAAATTCCACGTATAGAATCATAAGAAAAAAGGAAGTTTAAAGAAAACGTAATTAATTTTTAATACCGAATCGGATTTAAAATAAGAATATCGTTTTGACAAACTTGAGTGCAACAAGAGAGTTGAGAGAGAGTGAAGGAGAGACAGAGAGATGGAGAGAGAGGTGGTTGGATATAAGAGAAGCAAAGGAGAGGTGGATTGGGGTTATCCCAAAAATTCTTCATTTCTTCCCTCAAGAACTTTTTTAAACTTACCTCCCTCCCCTACCCCCCTCCCCCTCCATCTCTTTCCCCACTCAGTATATGTACAAGAATATAAGGGTAGAGCGAAAATATCACGTTAGAAGCGATTTTTAAATTTTGTGAAATGGAAATTTTCGAAAGTCATTTCTTTTCTCTTAGCGAATGAAAGTAGATGAGAAACTGATGATGATCGACAGAAAGGATGATATGATGAAATTTATGTGGATTTCGATACTCAAAGCGTGTAACTTATCTGGATGGGTTTGCAATTTGCATGCATAGTTCTGTCATGCGTTGAAGACTGATGGAGAAAAAAGCGAGGAGAAATTAATGCGATTTATTTATACCTGTACTCGAGGCAATTATGCGTGAAATCTTATCCCTCGTGCCTGTCTACTTTGGGACCATGCTTTGAAGATTTTTCCGTATTTCTTTGAAAAAATTGAATTTTTTTTCTTTAAATTCTGATCAAGGGTATTGATATGCACCAAATTCTAAACATATAGTTATCACTCTGAAATGTCATCAGTTTCAGTGAGAAATAGTTTTATTATATATTATTCCGTTTTTACCGAGTATTCAATTAATTTGATTATTTCATTAATAAATATATTTTCATTTCTATAATACCGGAATAGACGCTCGAATTCACAAAACAGAATATCACATTAATTGAAAAGCGCATGAAATCATTTTTGAGTTGAAATACTTTTCATTCAATCACACCAGTTTGTGACCATAGAAAAAAACAGAGTAGTAAAAATAGTGTATAACTTCTCCATCTATGTCTTAATAATATTTCCATGTTTTCTTATTGTTAATATATTTTCAATCAATATCTTCTGAATATACACGAATAATATCGTAATGATAGTAATAAGCCCCCAAGGTCATGACCTTCAATCGGATTCTATTTCCAGTTATCCATTATCTCGTTGTATAAATGATAAGATAATAATGACGTAGCCAATTTATCAAACCTCGTCTAGTGACCTGGCGCTATCATATCATTATACCACAGACACATGTGCTAACGCTTGGGTAGATGCGAGGGGTTAACAACTCCTGAAATCTGGTGTACACTTGTCATGAAATCTTCCTGAAATCCCTTGAAACCTTCTTGAATTACCTTGAAATATCCCTGAAATCCCGTGAAATCTCCCTGAAATCTCTTCAAATTTCCCTGAAATCTCTTCAAATTTCCCTGAAATCCCTTAAAACCGTCTTGAATTACCTTGAAATATACCTGAAATCCCGTGAAATCTCCCTGAAATCCCTTGAAATCTGAAATCAGGTGTACGCCAAATGTACTAGTTGTTTATCCCTCGGGTAGATGCCTGTAGAAGAGATGGACATATACTTCATAACCAAATGTTGTCAACCAATGTTACATTAAAACTGTTCCCAACTTTCACCCGAGAAGTAAACTACTATAGTAAATTTGGAATATACTTAATTTCAGATTTCATGGGATTTTAGGGAGATTTCACAGGATTTCAAGAAGATTTCAAGGGATTTCAAGAAGATTTCAAGGGATTTCAAGAAGATTTCATGACATTATGATTATGATCATCTATTTATGATTAATAGATCTTGGATATCATTACAGTTCGTTGGCGAACCCAATAAGAATTTAAAAAAAAAATGTTATCGGTTTAGAAATTGTTCATTGCTCAATTTTGAAAATTTTGTTCAAAGTATACTCGACTGTGTGACAATTTCTTCGGGGTACTCATGAATGGATGGTTGTAAAATGTGGTTGGGTAATCTTGGACACCCAGTCCATGTCACACAACGGAATGTACTTTATTCCGATATATGCTCGTCAGGCGCCCCAATTTTTAACCGAGATTGTCTGTGTTCTCCCTCTCTGATCTCAGCCAATAAACATGGTTGTCAATTCCTTCAAAACTTCCATTAGTGCATGTCTATTCAACTTTTCGTTACAGTACACACATATAGTGAATATGTACACTGTGTATATACTGTATGTGTTTGACTTATATTATCACAAGGGCCTACGTGCTCATGGACTGGATTGTGATTGGGGGGAATTCTGGGAGATATGAGGGGGGGGGGGGGGAGGGAATTGCCGGTGATATCAAGTTAATATGAACTATGCAGTGAACCAGGAGAAATGAAATGAGTTGGATAAATTCTTCTTTTCACTTGTGCGTAGGCTGAATTATATATACATATATGTATATATATATTTATTTATATATATATATATATATATATATATATATATATATATATATATATATATATATATATATATGTATATATATATATATATATATATAATTTTGTTCATATAGTATACACTTATTCACGAGGGAAGGTACAATTCTTATTTCAACCAAAAGAAGTAGTTTGATCATTATGAACCCTTGATTTGACGTTAGATTGAAATTTTAGTTTTTCCCTGCACAATTGTTGAAGTGAATAACTATATGGTTCTCTTCTATCAGGCTGTCACCGATTCCTTTCTCCACTCCATAATGTCGACATAGCTTTGATTGATTCCTGGCTCATCAATAAGTTATAGGATGATAATCGATACAAAATACATATTTTGTTGTTATTGAAGTACAAAATATATTAAATATAGTTGAGCAAGTAAATACATAACAACCACATTGAATAAGTTGTTGGATTTATATCAAATTGTAGTAAATAAAGGTGTGCTCAAAAGAGGATACTTGATCGAAAGCACGTTAATTCAAACTATGATGATTCAAATTTTGAGGTACTTTAAACAACAACTCTGGCCAGTATGTACAGAGCTAATTGACCCATAAGCCTAATGCTAAATTTTTCGATTGATTGAATTTAAAAAAAAAAAAAAAAATCTCTAATAACATCGAAACTTGATACAAAATCATTGTTCCCCAATTAATTGGCTATGAATGAAAGATAGGATCGTTTAGATTGTAAGATTTGTTTTGATTTTTTTTTTAATTGTAAGATTTTTGTCCATTGGATCTCGAAATAATTAAGGCCTGTACTGTAATAATTAACATACACAGCAGAAATTACAGAACTTCTCCATCCTTCCCAGGAGTAGAAAATATGTTACAAATTAACATTGCTATTCTTTGACCTCATTATAGAAGAGACGTGTGGAACTATAGACAGTATTAAAATCAAAATATAGTGGAACTAGCCTACGTGTGAAATCATATCAATCCAATATATCATGTATTAATCTGATAAGAGGTTACATAGAGATCAAACCGTAGGTAGAGATTTACTTGGAGTGAATATTTTTGTGGATCGAAACTTCAAATCGTTGTAGCCAAAACATAGGGGAGACGTTCAACGAAACCGTGAATATTCTTATACAAAATTGCTGAGAGAACCATTCAGAACGTTGGATTATTCTACAGTTAAATATTAACGAACGGATGTTCAGGATAATAGTTTTAAATATTGTTAGTTCGATAACTTCTAATCCTTCTTCATGCTAAAAAGCATGTCTAATATTCTTACCGATGATTCATGGGCATTACAAGATGTTTATGATGACGGTTCCGATCGACCGTCTCCCCTATTGTTCAGTGTTAACCTCGAGAAGTTTCGAATCACGGATGAACTGTGTTGTAAGACGGGACGGGGTGTGGATTCCTGGATGTCAGTCAGATTTAGAGACAGCTGGGATGCGAAGGCGGTTCATGAGGTGTTACTAATTACACCCCTTGTTTAGAGATTAATCTGCCAGAAGAGATGTTTATGACCGAAGAATGTGTTTTTTTCACTCGCTCTCTCTCTCTCTCTCTCTCTCTCTCTCTCTCTTTCTCTCTCGACTTCTTGAAAACGATGCTGCTAGTAAAAAAAAATTCTGATCAGGTCTAAAAAAAAATCACATTTTTTCACTAGATTCTTATGCATAATGCCACAATTTACGAGCATACAATCTTTGTTATCCAGTTTCTCATCTTTCCAATTTATATTCTCAACCTTCGATGTAATTTACGATGTGACATGTGTGGATAGGAGTGCTAAATAGTTTTATATATGTAATAACATATCAATATCAATATATATGTAATATATGTTAATAACATCAAATATAAGTAATAGTAATATGAAACTTCTGTAATAGTAATGATGAATAGTAACTTTAGGTTCTGCATAAGAAGGAATATTTGGTGGAAATAATTACACAATTCATTATAACATTCTTGTACCATCCAATATTCAAATATATATATATAATGAAGAAGTAATAAACTCGAGGTTGTATGCATATTTTTATCATTAGAAATTGTTTTCATTGGTTAATATCATTTTTCCACATTTCACTTCATATTTTCTAGAATGATAATAATTATATACATGGAATTGTATGTTTGATATTTTTTTTCAAGGAACGCTTGTTCACCCTGCACTGGCATATCAATTGAGTCGTATTCCAAAATACTCCAAACTTTTGTAGCAACATCACCTGAACGATGGTATGTATTTTTCATCTTCAAGGTGTAACTCAGATGTTCACTGTATACATATATATATATATATATATATATATATATATATATATATATATATATATATATATATATATATATATATATATATATATATATATATATATATATATATATATATATATATATATATATATATATATATATATATATATATATATATATATATATATATATATATATATATATATATATATATATATATATATATATATATATATATATATATATATATATATATATATATATATATATATATATATATATATATATATATATATATATATATATATATATATATATATATATATATATATATATATATATATATATATATATATATATATATATATATATATATATATATATATATATATATATATATATATATATATATATATATATATGAATAATATATCCTCCAAAAACGATATATGTATATATATATATATATATATATATATATATATATATATATATATATATATATATATATATATATGAATAATATATCCTCCAAAAACGATATATGTATATATATATATATATATATATATATATATATATATATATATATATATATATATATATATATATATATGAATAATATATCCTCTAAAAACGATATATATATATATATATATATGTGTATATATATATATATATATATATATATATATATATATATATATATATATATATATATATATATATATATATATATGAATAATATATCCTCTAAAAACGATATATATATATGTGTATATATATATATATATATATATATATATATATATATATATATATATATATATATATATATATATATAACTATTTTTTTCCCTCCACTAAGCGGTGATCTTTTTGAGGTTATTCGTGTTGACCTTTTCACATATAAGTTAGTTATATCATAAACAAGCGTTGCTCAGTTACAATATTTTAATAGCGTATATAATAGCTGAGTCCATCTTGTGTATATGATATGATTAATTGTGTGCGAATAGTGGACTGCGTGTCGGGTGGATAGGTTGTAGGTGTGTCTATTGCCACACGCTTCGTACTGGGAGAAGGAAAACGCTATGGAGGTGATATATTACGAAGTTGACGTACAACTAGAGTCGTTTTCATTGAAAAAATTGTTGTCCGAAGTGAAACTTTCGGATTTTGTTTTTGTGAATGTTTTTAATTATTCAAAGATAATTTGCATCTCTTCAAATTGTATAATATTTCGTCAGTTTATTTCGTAAACTATTCGTTTGGTTCGTTATTTCTTCAGTCGATATTTCGGTAGTGTCCATTTCATGAAAAATATTCAGGCTAGGTTTATATGAGCTATACATTTTTTTTTACCAAAGTTCAAACCAGAAGTTTGGTTTGAATCTTCCAAACCGACCTTATTACAATCTTATTTTCCTTGATATAATTTGAACTTGGGAAAATCAATAAAAAGTATACAAATTTTAGAATTGTTCGGTGAAAAATCAGGTCTTGCTGAATTTATGAACGATTGTTGGTATTGTGGATTCCCAAAGGACCTAACTAAATGGAACATACACAATAATTATCGTTTGGAATAATTCAATTTCACAGTTTCAATTGTCCCCAGCAATTGATATTACAATAAGTCAACATACTTAATCAACACACCATCGACTTACATCACTAGATTAAGAAAAAGGTACCAATAAAAATAATAATAATAATAATGGTTTTATTTCTTTTTGGATCATTACATGATATAGTGGAAAAGTCATAAAAAAAGTTATGTAACACAAATTCAAAATATTCAATAGAAAAAATATCAATATGATCACACTTTAACAAAACTCATCTAACCTATAAAAGCAGTTTTCAATCAGGTAACTGCGTAGTCTTTTTTTGAATACAATTTTAGAATCGAGTTTGCTGGCATCTTTTAGTACAATAGGTAAACAATTAAACAATCTACACCCAGCATAAACTGGACTTTTCTTGAAGAGCTCCAGCTTGTGAGCCTCCAAGACGAATGCGGATTTGTTTCTTGTGTTGAAATCATGCAGTTTGTCATGTCAGTTGTCTCGGCTATTTTCCAGTACGAACATTATAATACTGAAAATGTATAAGCCAACAACTGTCAGTATTACAAATTGTTTAAACAGTGTTCTGCAAGAGTCTTCATACCAAACTTCAGCACACGAGGGTCTTTGCTTGCACGCGCCATAATACGCAAGGCACGTTTTTGAAGCCGAACAACATACAACATCCCATACACTGAAACCACCTACAATGTTTTCCCATTCATTTCTCTATTTTCTATCCGCAGTAAATAATTAATTTTCTCGATAAATCACGCTACGAGTACAGATACCGCACTACGTGGGCGTGACTACAATACCTTCACTCTCTGTCGCATTATATTGCAATTATTATCACTGCCCACAAATCATTTACAAATCCATTGTTGTTTTATTGAATCATATTTACACACTCTATTAAACATTCATTTATTATTATTATAGCTGTTTCCGATCGACCGTCCATACTACATATTAACACCAACGTAAAAGAATCCCGATGCTTCATTAAAAATAATCCTTTGAACATTACGAACGAACTTTTTTTCCTAAAAGAGATTTCAATCGAAATAATTTTTCAATTATCCTTTTAATTTATGAGTTATTAATAAATTATAGATAATAATATTTCTCATGTGTACATTACACCTTATTCTTTGTCATGAAAAACACACACTCATATATTTCCAGCATGTATGTGTGTATAGCTCCACCCGTAAGTGCCCTTGGTTGAGTAGTTTTCATTAGACATTCACTGTCTATCACTATACATAGGCCTATATACTTGTTACTATATATACCCAACTTAATATTAACATACAATAGGCAAGACCTATTTGAAAACCTTTCAAAGTAATGGTGGTTGGAAGTTCGCATATTTCATACTGTCATACGTGCCAAGGGATATATACTGTATGACTGCATATTAGTGCATATGGAATGTGCCAAAGAGCTGCCAACAGAAGAAATAAAAAAAAATATAGAAAATAAATTCCTGGAGCTATAAAGGTTTCTATCAGTTCGAATGGTTGTATATAAAATAATAAGCCAATTAAAATGCGTGCGCAGTTTGATGTGGAATTTTCAAATGAATGTTTTAATTACGTTTGAAATAATTAATTAATTGATTTGGTTTTAATTGGTTTCAATTTTAGCTTGTTCGTTTATACTGGGACGTTGAATGAGATAGTGGATATGGAGGCTATAGATATATACACGTTGATATGGGAATTATAGGATTAATATTTTTGAGTTATAAATAAATCATATTTATAGAAGGTAATTTGGAAGATGTACATATCACTCGTACAGTATTGAAAATGTATAATTTATAGTACATTTTCCGAGTTATGATTTTTTCACCATCACTAGATACAACTAGGCCTACTTTAATTAATGGGATGGTGTTGTGCTCTTAAATTGGATGAGCGATAGCGAAGACTCCCATTCCTCTTATGGAGCTCTGTCTGTTTTTTGTTTGTTTGTTTGTTTGTTTCTTTGTTTGCTTGTAAGCACTGCACAGGTCGCAGGGTTTGACTAATCAACATGAAACTTCGCTTCTGTAAACGCAAACTTATCCAACTTAGAACTGTATAGCTTTTGGGTTGAATCGGTTGAACTAGTTTCGAGAAATACCATCTCAAAGTTTCTAAAAACCCCATGAGATTAGGCTTGGCAAGAAAATCTGGAAAATGAAATCTCTGCAAAAAAAAAATCAATTTATTGCTTAATGTAAACACACGAATGACAAAATGAAGCAAATTTGTATGCAATTCGGACTAGCCGCTTTGAAGAAAATGATTTAATAAGCGGTTTGTATTCATCAAATAGATAGAAATAGTAGCATAATTATGTTGCCAAGATTCACTGCATTTCTATAGATGCGATATTTGTCTGATGAAGTATATTTTATATGCGTCAAGGTGTGTAGAGTTTTTAGTTTTACCAGAGTTGATAAAGTAGCTATTAGGTAGATAACGACACTGATTGAACCTTATGTAGATATCTCACTCATCTTACAACGTATATGCTGCGTTTGCTTAGTTAATATGACATTCTAATTATGTGAATTCTAACAGTTTTAAGATAACACGTCAATGAATACCAAGAATGTGTTGAAGTTCATTATCTTATTAGCTTGAAACTGATTGAATTCACGAAAATGAAGAGTTTCGTATCAATTAAAGAGCGTACATTTATCTTAGGGGTTGATATATTTTTCATACAATTAGGCCCTAAACTGTTTCATGAACATAGAAACAAAATATTAAATATGAATTTCTTTATTTTCATGAGCACCGTGCATATACACCTCATTACTTGAAAGCAACATTAACAATTGGGGCCTACAAAGAACATCCTTTTTTTTAATCTTCCCCATTTATCTATTTCTGTTGGTTGCGGTATACGTCTTTATCGAAAACTAGAAAGACGTCACAAATATTTCATACCAACATTTTCCAATTTCATCAACTAAAATTCCTTCGGTTGAATTTTTCTTGTAAACCAAAAATATGCAACTGAAATTGGTTTTACGAGAAAAGAGCTTTCAATTAAGTTTGGAATTTCAACATTATAATTTTCTAGTAAATGTGTTATCATTCATTGTTCTTATATAATAATGACGTTGAAGAGAATTTTATCTATGGTCTGAATTCTTAAAAATTCTAATTAGATCTGAATGTAGAGTCAACATCATATCTTTCAGACAACCGTATATAGTCCCAGTTCATTTAGATCAGTAATATTTTGATTTCAGAAATCCTTGTCAAGAGTAACAACTTACAATCTAATTGAAAGCTATGCAGCATGAAAAATCAAAAAGAGTATTGTAATGAACAACATATGATTTGCATCACAATTTTGTAGTGAATATCTCTACTTATGAGAGCAGTGAAGCCAATAATGTATTAAATAATAAATATTACATTCCGTGTTTAACCTTACAGGCCACCTTACCAGACAGTTTAATTGCATAATTAATAGATCCAGATCAAAATTAGAGCATATATAGAAGAATTTACTTCATTTCAGAAGATGTTCAAGGATTTTTTCTTGGATAAATAGATCTCATTTTTTCATATTGGGTTAAACGACGCACTGTGGAGCTGTTGGTTGGATCGATTGGCGTCGGTGACGATGCATGAGTGTTGTATATTGGTGACATTGTATAATACTTCACTTGTGACTTTTAAGTTAAATCGAATTGATATGTCTCTTTCGTGTGCCTCACATTTATATCAATTACTTAATTGTTTCATTACCATTACACGTACGTTTTATTATTTTCGGCAATTATATGAAACATTCCATTCCAGTTAGTTAGATCGTATGATCATTGAAAATTATACGATTTTCTCATAGTTCAAATCTATCCGAGTCTAGTCATAAGTACTCGCTTCGCTTAACTAATTATACAGATATTGTATAAATTATCTCTTTTCTTCATGTTTAGAGATACAAAAAAAAATCTTTCTGTTATCCTAGGTCTCATTCAAGCTTTGGAGGCTTTACCTGTAATTACATAGCACATTTAAAACTTCACTTTTTGTTGAAAGCAGTAATTAGTATGCTACATTTCAGTTCATTTCTTTCTCGAAACACAGATGACTTGACCCGGTACTTGAAACATCTATCAACACGTTATTATAACTTGGAAAAAATCAGAATACCGGCATTTATATTTACTTATTCCAATATAATATTAAAAGCAAATTAACGCTACAAAGAATCTTTACCTCAGACTCGGAAACGTAATTAAACACTTTGTATTTAGTTGAAGAGTGAAGAGGTAAAAAATAAAGAGACACGTTTTTCTACGTCTGTACCGATTAACTTCTGTTACCAAACGTATAATTTTCCCAAATGACTTTTCCTTCGTTTAAATGTAATGGACGACGTGTAAGAATAAAACGTGGCAGTCTCGAAGGCATTCGAATTCTTTGTTAAATGAACCCCAGTAGCAAAATAACTCTCTTTATGAATATATATTCCACGAAAATCATTAAATTCGAAGGGAAAAAATAGTTATATATTTTTTTATATGGTACTTCTTTCCGTATACTCTTTTTATTTACGTTTTCTGTTGGTCTCTTGTAGGTTGTATATATATATATATATATATATATAAGGATCTCTACTCAATGATTTGCCCCCGTAAAATATTTGTGCGTGTTTAAAATCATTACCTTAATTGTTATGATTATTACATGTACCAACTGGGGAAACGCTATACATGCTTCGCCACAATTGGTGGATGAGTAATATGGAATTGAATGTATTTTTTCTGTATATACCATTTTTGAAGTGAACATGTTCTAATTGGGGGTAAAATCATTTTTTGTAACAAAAGTTCTCATGGAACATCATAAATGTGTATATTATAGATAGCATATCTTGGATTATAGATGATATTATAGATGCTGTGCACGATATTCAACACACAATGTATCATTGTGCCTTGAATTTCATTTGCTGCCTTGAAGCTTACATCAAATCAACAGCTATGTATAAACACATTCGAGTCCTAATTTGTGAAGCTGATTTTTGTATGCAGTTTATCAAGTTCATTGAATTTTATTGGTTTGGGATAATTAAAATGAGGTGGCCCTTGTGGTGCCCCGTCCAAACGATCCTACCTTTCATCCATAGCCTTCATTAGAGAAACAAAGATTTTGTATCAAGTTTCGATGTTATAGAAAGAAAAAAAGTTTTGACAACTGGTTTCATCCTCAAACGATCCTACCTTGTCATCCTTGGCTTTGATCGAGGAACGCGGTGAGTTTGCGTTAAGTTACCGGTGTCAATTTCAAAAAAATCGTATTCATCCCATTTTGATAATAATAACAAAGAATGTAATTTAATCGGTGCGATTTTATACATTTATTGAGGATTGGTAATATCTAAGAATAAATGAATGAATGACCGAATACCATAACATACAAATTGAGATAATAATGAACATTTTACAAATTAATAGTTATACTCTTAGTTATAAGCCTGGAGAGGCTTATCTGTGTGAGTCATACATTCGAGGAATATATATGCCTACTATATATAGACTTGAGTACGATGTATCAAATGAATGCGTTTAATGCCTTAAGTACGATATTTACAGGTTCCAAGTGATACTTACTGAATAATTCAGAATACATTCAAAGTCGAAGCAAAGCAAGACGAAAATAAATAAACACAAATTTGATTTATGAAATTTATAGAATTCATAATAATGATGAGAAGAATATATGACATATTATCTGTGTCTTATTTTCAACTTATCTCGTGCATTAGCCTAAAAATCATTAGCTAGGAGACATTTATGATTCAGCATCGAAGTGTAAAAGTGTATTTATTAAAAAAACACTATCGATCATTTCGAAACCTTTGAGGTCCCAATACTAGTTCCGGAGATCATAAGTATTTTCATACAGAATTAATAATTACATAATACAGAATACCGAATTTTTATTGATATCGAATTAATTATCAGCACAAACGATAATACATTCACTCAAGATTATATTATTCTAGGACTGGAGTTCGGTATATACTTGTTGTATACCCCTGTGTTCTCAACTCATTTTTTCCCTCTTGTCACTCTCTCTCTGTGTCTCTCTCACTCTCTCTTCCAGTCTCCTCCCACTCTCACAATTTAACCCCGGGTTCATCATTGGCAGTGATGTCATTCCAAGATGATAAACACACACTCACACACACACATAGACAAATATTGAAACATCACATCACACATATATAACAGTGAAACTACAGAAACACCACAGAGAAAAAGAGAGAGAGAGAGAGAGAGAGAGAGATAGAGAGAGAGAGAGAGAGAGAGAGAGAGAGAGAAGGAGGGAGCAAGAAACATTCGATGTGAACTATACTACAATCCACGACATTTGCCGGTGGTCCATACTATAGCAACGAAACAAAAGTTGAAATCTACGACTGTTATTATTGCCTTTTTTGGCGAATTTTACTATATAATTATGTCTTCTTCTTCTTCTCATGAAAAGTTATGACGGATAAAATTAACAGTCACTTACATTAATACCGTTATTCACCTCGAGTGTAAGCTTATTTTGGGCATGAATGAATTATATCGATGATAGATCTCCACTTATATAAGGCTGTGCAAGGCTCAAACGATAGGACTTATATTCACTCATAAACCTTTTTAAAATACTCCGAGTTTGGAAACGTAAATCTATCTCGAGCTACATATTTTCATATATTGTTCATAGCTGTGAAAGTATCCTATTTTCTATTCTCTAATCCTGATACTTCAAATAGCTTTGTTATATCCTATATAGATAAACGCCAACACTCGTGAATTGAGGTATAGCAAGTTATTTGAGGGGGAAATATTCCTTGATAATATGTATCTATAGGCTTCTTTCAGATGTTATCACACATTGTTGTAACAATTGATCACAAATGATAACAATTGATTGTTGTTGATCACAAGTTAAAAGGCATCATCAGCCTGAAACTAGATTATAAGGAATGATGACAATATTTGTAACACTAATTTTAGAGAAAACTAGAAATCATCATCTCAATTTTAGTTATGTTATCAATTTTTAATCCTCCAAAGATCCTAGTCATGACGTAGGCATTTTCAGTTCTGTATAGAAACATAAACAGAATCTACGTCACGATTCATAAAGGAGGCCGGGTCCTGGAGGACAAATAAATGAATTTCAATGTCTGAAATTGAGATGAAGATTTCTATAGTTCTCTATGAAATCAGCGAAATAATTTGTTAGAATAGTTTCAAGGTTATGATGACTTTAAGTATTGATTTGATTTTCCCCAACGTTTCGAGTTGCTATATGGCAGTCTGACAAAACTCATCTCCTTGAACGATGGTTGCTCTCAAAGAATTTTCGGAGCATTGAGATCACGTATGTATAGTGTGAAATGTGAAGTTAAATGGACAAAACAAAGAACAAAATATTTCGTACCGACCAACAAACCAATTTGGAAAAGTTTTTATGAAATGTGATATTGAAACAAAGTCAAATGGTGCTTTTTTATATAATTTTTTTTCGAGTTATTACGCTGATTACTAATCACTCATTCATTTAAATATAATAATTTGTTCGTTCAGTTTTTCGATGTTTCGTTCGTATCACCATCTCTAATTGAAAGACTCCAATTCAATCGAGATCCGTTACAATTCGAGAGGAAAATCGCATTCAAATTATTTATTCGTGTTTCATCTCATCGTATTCGATCATACTTTTCTTGAAAGTAATGTCAGAGAATGTAATTCTCTCTGTGAATAATAGTTGTGTATATATTTCTCACCACGTTCATCCCTCAAAGCGGCCATAATACATGGTTTCCTCATCATTTCAATCTATGATAATCGCGGAGAAATACGGACAAGGCCCTGCTTCGGAAATTAAATATTGGCAAGTTGGGCGTGGGTTTGAGTCCTGCATAAGGCATGGGTTCCCGTAAACGTCATATATATATATATATATATATATATATATATATATATATATATATATATATATATATATATATATATATATATATATATTATATATATATATATATATTTTTTTTCCTAGATATTTCTTATCTTCCAACTTGGAACTGTCTTAAGTTTTGGTAACAATCGCTAGAGTTTGTATTTATAGGTGACTGGGATGATGGTGTTTTCATGAAAACACATATCAGTATGAGCAACGAACACAATTGAAACAATTTGTATACGAACAAATAATTTTGAGATGTTGCAAGGACAAAACATGACGCACATATTTGACAAGTTTTATGAAAATCACGTGAGCTGTATCAAAACCAAGGTGTATCGATTTGTATAACATTTCATATAAATATCTCACTCATCTTACAACGTATATGCTGCGTTTTCCTAGTAATCATATACATACGCATACCAAATGGTTCTTTCAGTTTTCAAAGTTTCAATACTCGAGTATCTGAACCTCCTCCTGCGAAGAGTTCATAGGTGAAAACCAAGAACTAATTTCCTGACATCGCTATATTGTTTTAACACTGTTCTGTTTGTTTGGGTGTTCACTCCATTGTATTTAGTCCCGATCGACCGTCTCCCCTACACAATACCGAAACCGGTCGGATATTTCGATCTGTCAACAATAATTACATGAGAAGTAAACATGGGTTATATGTGTAAGGAATGACATTTAGGCAATGTGTGTAGGTGGATGTACAACATACATGTAGCTGGGTCGGAACCCACGAGCGATGATGTTCGTGGATAGGAAAGACGGTCGATCGGGGTGATAGACAATACTCATGAATCAAAGTATAGAGAAATAGACAGTGCGTGTGCGTGAGTGTTAGTATGTGTACTTAAGAAACGCCTTCAAATAAATAATGAAATATTATTTATAGTTTTGTTGTATGTGTATTGGGTAGAAGTTTCTATACAGTGAATAAGGTTTGTATAGGCGATTGTTATTCCAGATTTGGGATGTACAAATCTTGACGATCCTTTCGTAACAATGTATAACAAACTCAATTGACATTGTGGTCGGATTTTCATATGTAGAGTCACTCATTATTGCTTGGCATTGTCAAGAAAGTCGTGATGGGAAGAAAATGTTCACAAAAAGTGTTCATAAAAAAGTTTGAAAAAACTGTTAAACTAAACTATATAGACAGTTTAACTATAACTAATGGTACAATGTTGTATTTCAATATTTCGGTTAGCCTGTATGTCGTTGAGAGGAGAATCTTTTCCTTTCATCGAAATACTAAATGATCACATTTTTCCATTTTTGACAATTCATCATCGTGGTCGCTTTAGTATCCTATATCCATTTTTAAAATGAAAAATAATGAAACATAATTTTATAGCAGTAAAAAAATGACGCTTCGCAAACGACATGTGAGGCTGTGAGTTAGTCATTGGTTTCGTATGATATAATGGAATATTAATATGCATGTGTAAAAAACTGCAGGGTCTAAATTAGTGCAACTGCAAACCCCCCCCCCCCCCCTCTCTACCTCAGCGCCTTCTGTGTGGTGTAGAAAAAAGGGTTGACTATGCATTTTTTTCATACCAAGCTCGGTTTTTTCGATATTTTTTTTGTTGCTGACATTTTTATTTTCCATTCATTTGAAGACAACTTTGATGGACTGTGTTTTTGAACGCGAATTGTTGGCTGTAGACAGATGCAGATCTATTTTTTCTTCAGTTCTGTTTTTTTTTATATTTGAATTTGGTACCACTGTGAGCATGTGAATTGCATCTCAAAAAATTATAAGTAGTCAATCTTCAAATTATCAGTCACGCCCATACGTGTACCCACATAAGAGGACGATCAACTTCCAATTGGATAGAGGTAAAATTTTCGGTAATTACACAATCTCGCTGTAACTTGAATTAAATAATGTTTTTAAAAGATGCAGTTGCATACTTTACAGTAAATCGGGAACTCAAAATTTCTAATACCCTGAGAAAAGCACAGAAATATGAATATAACAGTGATATTTGTGTTTGTTATGTTAGTAGCCGACCTCCCTCTTCACACAATAAACACAATAACTATATACAATACACAAAAATTGGACAGCAAATATATAGCCTCAAATCCATATCATATACCAAAGAAATAACCTTTATTGGTCCCTGACTATATCATAAAACAGGATAGCAATCAGTATAAAAAATACATAGAATAAATAGTGAAAAACAATAGAAATATAATAAAATAATAAATTATACATTTTATATTAAAATAGAATAAATAGCCTCATAATCCATGGCCTTAATTGGGGAACAATGATTTTGTATCAAGTTTCGATGTTATTAAAAAAAAAACGCTCTAGCAATAAGCTTTTGAATATTACAACAATAAGTGTGAAATAACGATTTTCTGCAGTATCGTGGAGAAATATCTGATCTTCGTGACGACAACTTCAAAGACTGTATCTTGATCATTTGAACTAGAATATTTATTCCATTGACATACGATGAGTTCTTCAGTCTCTTACCAATCATGAACGTATCACCCAATCTGAGCAGACCATATTTTCGCATCGTATTGTCATATGTGTGGTATAAAAACTAAAAATGAAAACGTGACGTCCGTTTATTTAGTGAGAATCAAATAAAAGTCATCACCATTCATGAAGTGATAAATATTCACCTACATTGTGCTTTTGGGTATAGTAAATTATATGAGCTAGTTGAATGAAGAGATTCGAACTCACGTCTCACCAGATAATCACAAATCATTTCCACACACATTGCGTAACGTTTTTTCCTTGACGTTTATTATTTGCCAGTCGTGGCATGACTAATTTGGTTACGTTTGAAGTTGTATTTATCATGACAAAACTGTACTTACCCAAACAAAACCAACCTAACCGTCCGAATGCATGACAACAATCAAAACGACAGTTGAAAATAAAAAAAAAACATAAAAAATTATATTATATTTCAAAGAACAATAAAATATTACACCCAAATTGAAAAACAATATTTCTATAAACTTTTATTTAAGGTAGATTTATTGTTTGTACAATCCAAAATGTAAATAAAATGTATACCATTCTTCGTCTGTTTCGAGCCCGACTTTACCGTTAGCGATGAGAGGCCCCGAGACGACACAACTGGCAAAGGTGTGGCAAGAGAGAAACTTTACATATGGTCGAAAATTAACGTTCGTAAAGAGATAGGTGCGGCATTGAACTTATTCTGCTCCGTGTAGACAACCAAAATCTGTGCATACCCAAACACATGGTGTCTCTATACTGTGTGTATGTAGAACAATGAAGAAAGAAAAAAAAATGAAAAATAAAGTATTATTAAACAATGGGAAGTATTGAAATGGGAAGTGTGAAGACTGGGTGGCTGGGAAGGGGAGTGAGGGGTTGTCGACAGCTTGGATATGAATATAAGGTCTTTGTTTTTTTTTATTTTGGAAAAACTTATATATAATATAATCCATTCATGTGGGTCCCCCGTCTAAAAATAAAATTCACGCACACACACACACACACAAATATATATATATATATATATATATATATATATATATATATATATATATATATATATATATTCGCTATATAATTGCTCAGGTAATTTGTCTAAGTATAATCATAGAAAATGTATAATTAAATAATAATTCGTGGGTTGAATGAAACAAAGCATGGTGGTGGTAATTATTTTTAACAATAGAACATCTTTTCTATAGTTTATTCTCATTGTTTGTTCAGTGATTTGACTATTTTTAGTTCGATAGAAACGTGTAAGCGTCTATTTTAAAGAGTGGGCTATCAAATAATATTAGACTCCATTGTTAGAAATCACGTTCAGGTTTTAGTTTGTAGAAGATAGAAGATTAGTTCACGTCTTTTTCTTCGTGTTTGATATATCTAGATAAAATAGTATTAGGGACTAACATTGTAAGAGCATGAAATGTTAATAATAAGGTTAAAAGATGATATGAATCGCAAAGTGTTTCAATTAATTCTTTGAGTTAAAAAAGAATTGACTCAAAGTTGTATTGAAATGTTCATACGATTATTTCGTCATTGTAGTCTGTGCAAAATATATTGCTAATCAGGGGTTAAATTAATTTCATAGTACCTATCCAGTTTTCAAATAATAATTATGCCATTATATATAAATATATATGTATATATATATATATATATATATATATATATATATATATATATATATATATATATATATATATATATATATATATATGACATCAGAAGAAAACTGCTTATCTTGAAAGTTGAATTTTCTGAAATCATTTTGATTATCAAAAATATATTTTTCACCGTGAAAAATGTTCAAAATTGTCTTGAAATGATGTTTTAGAACATTAACGCAATCACCTGGAGCTGGTTGATTACAAAATGTTGATTGATTACCAATCAGTTAATTCAGTTTAATTAGTAAATAACATAAGTATAACCAAGGGTGATAACAAGTTAATTCACTGATCCAATAATCAGGTGTTACAACCGCCCATGATGAAAATAAAGAATCTATAAAAATACCGAAATTATATAAACTGAAGAGGAGAATTAATGTAATTCTTCAAAATTGTCTCTTCTTCTCATTTTTGATTTTTTTTCTTTCCAGAAAGATGATTATCAAAATCTTCACTCGATGTTCCGCAAGTACATTGTTGGCGATGGTAGTCCGTTCATCTTGGATATAGACCTTGATTTCTTCAGTACTCGTAACCCATTCAGAGGTCTCTACGAGAAGGCTGACCTCTACGTTAAGCTGAAACAACTGTACTTTTTCGAGAGACCGGACACTCAAGACCCAGTTGTGAGTACAAATCAATGATATTGTTCACCTCTCGAGTCTGATAGAAGTGGTACATGGATCGAGGCAGCAAGAGGTAGCAGAAACTAGATTGCATCAACAAGAATGAGAATTGGTCACTGCCAGTGGCGTAACTACCGCAGGGGCAGCTGCCCCAGGGCCCACGATCCCGGGGGGTCCATGCTGAATTCCCATAGCTTGCTACTTTGACTACATTTTGGTAAAAAGTTTACTATTTTTTCTCTCAAGAATAAGTGTTATTTAATCTTCATCTTCAATATTTCATTTTGTTTCATAGAATGTCATGACTGTGAATGTATTTTAATCATAATTTTGAGTGTTGGCCTATTCTAATCGTTTTCAGTAATGAATTGAAAAAACATGAAATATAGAGGTTGCATGTTGAATGATATCGACATTTCATCATTTGAATTGATTTCAAGTTTTTGGGGGGGGCATGTGAGTCCTTTGCCCCGGGGCCTAAAATTCCTAGTTACGCCACTGGTCACTGCTTGTTCAAGTCTCGTCTTGATAAAATTGAAATGATACAATTCCCCAAACTCCAGATTTGGTGTAACCGAAGATCTTCATCATATCACTTTCAATGCCATCAAAACGCATTCAGAGATACATTCAGGTGGCTATGCGTAAACATTTTCATAACAATTCATGAGTTTTTGAAACGAAATCGAATTATTATTTTTTTAAATCCATATTTTAATTCTATTATTGGTTGGATCATATAGAAAAGAAACCACAATCCAAGGCCACTACAATATAAGAATAAGAGTATATTGTTCACATGTAAGCCTACAATATTGTGGTAAAAGAGAGAAATGTACAGAGATATGATTCAAATTATATTCTAGCTACCATGAATAACATGACTAACATAAACAACGCGTTCTGTTTTCGAACTAATTTATATTTTGGGTCAGTCAATTTGCAATTATACCATACAGGAATCACAAAATTTCACTCTGACATTTTTTATATATAGGCCTAGGTGTATAAAGATTGATCTAATCATAAAATATCTTCATATTTAGATAATTTTCGAATATATTTTGTCGACTTGGACTATATAGTCAAAACGAGATATGTACTTTCAATTTGTAGCATGATATTTTCTTATGTTGATGCATGGAATGGGTGAATAATTGCTATACTCATACGTCCATGTGAAACAAGTCGAACACGTGAGAAAAAAACCTTTCTCCGTAGCTCAGTCAGCCAAGGCATCGCTTCAGAAATTTATCTCACCGTTGGACGTAGATTCGAGTCCCGCATAAGGCATGGGTTCACGTAAACGTCTTTTCACTCATCATCATTCCATTACCACCTGCTCATTCGTACCCCCGTTCAACCTAGTTGTTGGTGGGGTCGTTTAGCAAACAATAATTAAGCAATTGTACGAAAAATTCACATGTGCCGTTTATATAAAACTACCACTAAGATGCCCAGTCAGTACGTCCATGCACTTCTCTGTTACTAGATTTGATTGCAATAGGTTTAGGTTGGTTTATTATATAGTGATGACAACAATAATTATCACAGTTTTATTTCTGGACATTATCATTAATATACAACGAATTTATAGTTAGTTGACTTTGTTTTATATACATTATAGGAAAACACTTTATTAAAGGGGCAGTTATACACAACTGTCAGGTTAAATGACCAGCATTGGCCTACTTTCAATACTAACAAGTTCTTTAGAATTATTTTAAAATGGTAATTCTGTTATTTCATCATTCTGTTAGTTTTATGTATTATAATTCTCTAAAATCGATGCTTTACAGTTTACAATTACAATTATGCTTTACAATTATTATGTGTGTAAGTTCGAGGATTCAAACACGTTTGTCGTTCAAATGTGTGAACAACGTATACAGATATATTTTGTAATCTCAACCAGTTGGATCTTATACTATAACTATTTGAAAGATCTGTTCACAAGACATATGATCGTGGCCTACCAATCAGAAGCATCACCTAATCTTGAAATTATAATAATATTGTGAAGAATTTCGCTGTAACTCTGTAATATGTAACGCTTTTTAAATATACATAGTTCATAGTTGTGCTTCTATCTGTGAATTCTGTTCTGAAACAATAATTGACCCTCAAAATATCAAAGCGATTCCAGATAAATGTTGATATTGCCAAAGCCATTCCAAATAAATGTTGATATTGGTTATATTGGTAGGCAACCTCCAACTCTCTTGAATATAAGTTTATCAAGTTCTTCGAAAAACCTGCCACTCGCCACTCTAGTGAGTATACGATCAACAGCCTTATTGATTATTTCACTGAGGAGTGATTGATTGTGTATTTGATTGATTGATTATTTATGTCCCAATTGATGTGACCGATGATAGTCGAAACCAGTTCGTTGAAATGTTCGCGGGAAAAGACTGCGAGTCGTATATTGTCGAATAATAATAATCTAGCTGCACATTGGCAATGAAAAAACTCTAAACTACTCGACCAATTTATTCGGTATTGTTGTTCATGAAGTTTTTTTTTCATTCCTGATCAATTGTGAATAATATTTCATTCAAATCTATTCTTGGAAAGTTGAATCGAAGATTCGATAATTACCTATATCAATTTATTAGATTTCATATTCTTACTATCATATTATCTCATTCCATATAATCTATAAAACTAAATAAAACTACGATACAAACTACATTAAACACAAAAATTGTAGGGAAAAATATATTTCTGACTATTCTATATTTCCAGCTTGTGATTTATCAGGAGATATTGGAAGAGTGATAAGTAAAAAATTAAAAAGTGGAAAGTAAACCTCTGAAACTCAAACCCCCAAAATAAATATATAAGTTCGAGTACGTTGAGTCGCTTCGACATTTCTTCGATCAGTAACCGTTGTATTCGTCGTCATGTGCAATCTGTTGAATGTTGATTCTTCTTCGAAACATATTATACATCTTCTTCAACCGTCGTTAACGTATATATGTAGATATATTGACCGTTTTCCAAAACCTGATTCACGGTTGTCATCTCTTGACAGTAAGTCCTGTGAAAATAGATTCAAATATCGATTATAAACTGTATGGCTAATTACAAAATCAAACACAATGTCATCGTAGTTGTCACTTGGTATACGAGATCGGCGAGATTTTGACAGAAATCTATTCCAGTCTAACGGATTTTCCATCACTGCAACTGCCAGCCAATTATTCCCAATATCATCTTTGAATATCGAACAGATTAATCTTGTCGTGTGTCACTTTGCATCTCAACGTGTTTATATTATCAGAAATTCCATCGAAACAGAAACTGTACAGTAGGGTTCGATTTTTCATTATTACAACTCTTATATTGATTTATCTAGATTCATTCCGACAGTGATAGTACATTGTTGAAACGATAATGCTATATATATATATATATATATATATATATATATATATATATATATATATATATATATATATATATATATATATATATATATATATATGATATATATAAATAAATATGTATATGTATATGTATATGTATATGTATATGTATATATATATATATATATATATATATATATATATATATATATATATATATTTATATATATATATATATATATATATATATATATATATATATATATATATATATATATATAGCGTTTTCTGGAGGCTCATTTCTTGGTCTTCAGTTTGAAGTAATTAATCATCATTTAGGAATATAACCAAGAGTAGTATTTTGGTGAATGAAATTTAAATAAATATATATATATATATATATATATATATATATATATATATATATATATATATATATATAGGCCTATATATATATATATATATATGTATATATATATGTGTACCGCACTCCATTTTCATCGAATACTCGAGTTGATATGACAGTGGGAAGCATTTCATACTTTCAAATTTCATACGTTTAAATTCAAATTTCGTACGTTATAAAAAGTGAGTCAAAATCCATACCAAATATTTCTAACCGAATTCAGCAACGTATTTTATAAAATGAAACACGATTTTTATATATACCGTATAAGTTATACATAACTATACGACGATCTTTGATATCTTTTATATCCAGATTCTAAAGCCTATATAATTTCGCACCGTTTACTATAGTACAAATACATCCTCGTTCTCTAGCCTATCTAACGATTCCGTCCATTCACCTATTCCACCTTTCTGATCAATCTTATTGCAATATTTTAATTTATAGTTCATTCTGAATCCATCTCATTTTTTTTTCTCAGCATATTTTTTATACTTCTCCTACGATTTCCCACGGTTCCGTCTGCCGCTTTGCATACGACATTCGAATTATTCGGCGTTCCTAGACAAAAAAACTCACACACACACACACACATCAGATCAAATCAAAGGGGTTTTAAGGGTAAAAAAAATATACTTCAACCCTTTAACATTTCGAAAAGTTTGTCGTCTTCCTGCTTTGAATATATGTAGATGTGTTGTGGTGAGTATTTGCATACGATATGCGTACCTATGGGCGGGGGGGGGGGGGGGGGGGGGTGAAAGGTTCATCTGTAAGGGGTGTTCTCTAAGAACCCACTCCGAGGGGTGTCTTTCGATGCTGGTGGAGTGAAAATATTTTCGACTCGTTTTTTGATTCATCAAAGATTTCCGGTTGATAGAGTTCGAGTTTCGATGATTTCACGTATATTATGTTTGTGTGCGTCTGCGTTCACGCATGGAGATAGAGATTGGGTTTGATTTCTCTTTGCTCTAGTTTTTTTTTTGTATTGTATGATTCTAATCATATTTTCTGTGTGATCGAATGTTCATAGACTTGATGTGTGGATTTGGATTCCTCGTTAGACGTTTACGTTGACATGAAAAATATTATATAACTTTTGCATTTTTGTCAGATCGGCAATGTAGGATTGTATATAATAAATAACTTGAGTAAACCTGTATTGTAAAAATTTACATCAGATGTGATCAATTATGGGCTAACATTTTATAGTAGAAAATTCGCCCCCTCTCACCCTTTTTCGCTTCCTATTGAATGTTACCGCATTCTTGTACTAGGAAAAGGATTGCAGGAAGAAAATAAGGTATACGGCTATATGCAAAAATTACCCACACCCAGGGCCATAGAAAACACCTTACAAACGATTTATGCAAAATAAGTTTGCATACATTATTGAGCTCTCTTTCTCTCCCTCTCTTTCAGTTTCTCCACCTCACCTCAACTCAACTCACCTCTCTCTCTCTCTCTCTCTCTCTCTCTCTCTCTTTCTCTCTATCTCTCTATCTCTCTCTCTCTCTTTCTCTCTCTCTCTCTCGCATCACCCAGCCTTGTGAATTGATTATGATTGTGATGTGACCCAAACAATCCATTCTAAGTCAGTTAACTCTAATCTGTACATCCTGACTGTACAGTGTGGCCTAACTACATGCACATGGTATCACCCCTGCCTTCCTTACGTGCATGAGAATTCACACACACACACACACACACGTTTTCATGGACATTTTATTTTCGCGTCGGATTTTCACTAATTTTGGCCTCGTTTTTGGTGATGGTATTAGTTTTTCAATCTCGTATCGTTTATTGAAAAAAAAAAAAAAAAAAAAAACACACACACACACACTAAACACACACACACACAATTGCGCTGTCAGACATGTGGACTACCTAGAGACAGTATTGCACTTCGATGAATTGTTGAGAAAAATTATTCCAATTAATCTCGTCTACATCAATTTGATCAACTAAAAGACACTGGCGTTTGATCGAACCAGCTCAAAGTTGGCTTGAAATTTAGTCGAAATATTATTTCAATCAATTTGATAACTGATGTACAATTCCAATTCAATTCAATTTCCCTCTATTTTATCCACATTTCACATTTCAAAACTCACATGTATAAATAATGTGCAGATATTGAAAACAGGATTCTGAAATGAGGCCTAAATTGAAACGTATAGAAATAAAAATATATGTAACAATTTTCTGAGCGAACATACATACGTACATTACACACATACATTGAAGTTGGATAGTATAATAATCGAATTGAATAAAAAATCGGATGATGTAATGTAGGTAATTGTATATGGGACGAAATATTAGGGCTTGATCCACTTATTAGTTGAACATTATTTCAATAACACTAAAATAAGAACTCCAAATGTCCGAATTAGAAACGTGGGAATAGCTCTTAGTGGAAGCTAAATATTGTAATAATCATCATGGTTATACACATGCTATAACTCTCAGAATGAAGCTAGCTGGACTTGTTAAAACATTGCCCTAGCCTGAAAATAATTTCCCTTTCCATTTACAACCTTAGCCTCACATCTACACTTATGTATACATACTACAACCTTTTTCTCTTCCTTCTGTCTTCATCTAATTTCCTTATTCTCCTTCTTCTTCACCCTCCCCGCTGTTTTTGATATACCCACCAAGCCTCCGCGTCTGATGACCTTTCATATAGCTACAATCTTCAGCTCTGCCATGCAGATGAGGAGGTATAACCCTTACCTCTTTTGCATATCCCCTAGCTACTATACTATCTTCCTCAAAGCAGCCCCTACACACCTGGCCTAATACGTGTCGTATCTCTGCATAGACACAACAAAACGATATTATGGATGTGTATAAAAAATAAATATACATAAAAAATCACTACCTTCTTTGCATATGCGGTGCATACTTAATAATCTCAAACCTGGGTTAGAGAGGAGGTTCTTCTCAACCCTTTGAGGGAAAATTGTCTTTAGGCTTTTATATGTTCCATAATGATGGTAGCTCGAAACTCTTGAGGGTTAGTGTTAAAAGATATGAGAAACGTACGATCGGAACCGCTGATTTTTCTGAATTGAAGTATATTATTTTTGTATATAAAAAAATCCGTGGGTCGTAATCTACTTATTTCTATATTTGATTATATTTTTTTGGGAGATTGAATATCGTGAATAGGTTTTGAGTTAATTATGTGTGCATGTATTTAAGGGAAACGCATAGTAGACGAGAGGCGGGTATGTGAACATATTGTGAGCAGGTAGAGTTTTGGATATTTTTTTGGTTGTTAAATGATGTTTTTGAATCTCACGTTGATCTAGACGATTAAATATGAACGGGATGGTAATTTTTTTCCGGTGAAGATTTTGAAAGGTTAATAAAATCGTGATGTGATTTGATAGCTATAGTCACACAACACGAGTCAATTTCGCTGGATAAATTTGTGAAGCGCGGTGCCAATTTTCAGTGTGAATCTTGTTTAAAATTATGCAATAATAATATTTAATTTGGTAAGAACGTTTTATAAAAATGTGGTGATGGGTAGTAAAAACGTTCCTCTTCATATGTCATCACTGGCAATTATCTACCTGAATCTTTAACGATCTACCTTCTGAATATATGTATTCTTTTTTTAAATCTTTCGTAATTTAAATAATCACCCATGGACAATTTAAATAATTAATATAGCTCATCTTCGTGTATAATAAAAACACGCAATGAATAGAAAATGCTGAAAAATAGATACCGTATATTGATAAAATCATATTATCTCATAGAATATAAAAAATTACAAATATTTAGATGATTTTTTTTTTAGAAAGTATCTTTGAAATCTGAATAGATTTTTTCAGTGAAGTAATATTTATTTCATTAAAATACTCTCCATTTTCGCAATCGTCATTGGTTTTTCAAAAGTATATGAAATCTTGTTGCACCACTATTCATATTCTTTTTCAATTCAATTCAATTTTCAAATTTTTTTCCGTTTTCATAATACGTAGACCTACAAAATCATACACAATACCAATACTACGTGATATATGTTTCTCATAATGTGAACAATATACAATATGGTGACGTATGTAATGTTGATGGTAATAATATCAGTATAATAGTATCAATTGTTGATTGTTGCTGACATAGATCATGTTTTCTGAAATGAAAATTGAATCTATTCACGAAGAAGTAAGAACCTTGTGAGACAAGTCTCTGAAAAATAGTATGCAATTTGTATATAAAGAAGAACAAGAATGCAGTAACAAATGATAATAATAATGATCATGGTAATACTAGTTTGTAGACCTACTAACTGATAAGTAGTCAATTCAGAAAATATAAAAGAATCAACTTGTTATCACCCTTGCTATGCCTACGTATGATATTTTCGCAATATTCAACCCAATAATACTCAATTAGGCTATCATTTGATACAACCATCTCTGAATAATCATAAATATATATTCAAAAAATGAATTGACATTTATCAGTAAGTTCTTTATCATCAATCGAACAAGTGATTAGACCTATAACAATGCAATATGTTGAATATAAATATTCTTCAGATTTTTAAAATAATATTCAACTCGCACTGAACTATACTTTCGTTTCACAATTATAATGGTCACATGAAATACCACAGAAGACCACACGAACCACAATAACTTTTGAATCTAATAGCAAACCACTTCTGATGTCGAGTGACAAGTTATCGTCTTGCCCACATCTCCCCCCCCCCTTCCCCAATCGCACCCTACTTACATATTCCAGGGGGTTGGAGAGACACACCCCTTAAAAATATAATTTTGCATACGCAGGCAATATTTAAATCTGGTCCAACACTTTCTGGTTATATTATATTTATGTGTGCAGGAAAATATTCCCATCAGTTCTATGTATATACATTCCCTAACCTCACTTAACCCTTTTCTTCCCTGTTTGTACATAATTTCAAGTATCCGATCTACGTGTCGCTTTTCTCACGATGGTTCAGTTCTAGTCATTTTGCATGGATATGCAAAATAGAGTTGATCGTATTTTAGTACATAAATAAAAAAATTGTTAGTCAGTAGATTTTATATTTCAGATTCAGCAAAATCATTCGAGTATGTCTCGAACTAGATACACTTGGAAAATAGTGTATATATACATAATTTGTAAGTAAGAAAAATTCTTTAGACTGTTGATAAATCATTGAGAACCAAACTATTGTGTTCACATAGGCCTAAGGGCTTTAATGAAAAACGAATTTATTTTTAAATAAAATATACCACTGTTTTACTGTTGCTACTTTCGTAGTGCATTGTTGTAGCAAGTTTAATGTTGGTAACATTTTCTTGAGGATGTAACAATCGAATTCCGTCAACATTTAAAAAATATTCCCTATCATTCTTGTAAGTTGGCGATATGCGTATGAAACGCTAACACTTGTTTAGCGTCATCAGATTGGATATTATCGTGATTATTGACAATATATGATAACAATGTGAATTACGTCATGAAAATTATATACAAATAGAATTCGTATTCAGGAGAAAGTTCCCATGTAAAAACAATTGTGTTGATAAGTCTGTGGTGATTCATGGTTTTATTCAAGGTATTTCGATTAAATGTATTTAACATTTGATTCAACACTCCGTGATATATTCATATTTTTGGAGGATACAATAGTGAAAAGTATAAACTAGTAGGCCTATATACTAGTAAAGTATATACTAGTATATAACAAACACTGCAAAAATAATAATTAGATATTTCCAATTTAATGTTCATCAACCTTTTTGGTAACATATCTATCGGTTGCTCCCAACACTTATTTCACTCCTTTTCAGTTTAAAACGTTCTAAAAAATATGTTTAAAAAATATGTAATAAAAGTTTCTATTCCACCATTGTCTCTATGGTGAACAATAATAGTACTATCAAGTTGTATCGTCAATTAAAATTATGTGAACAAATAATGCAATTTCTAATTTATTTGATGATGTATTTGATAAATATACCGATATGTTCACATGTTCAAATTCTGTGAGAGCCTGTATGAAGCAGTACCGCTTTGGTTAATTCGTGTAACAACGGTAAAACAGTGGTACCAGTATATTTCATTTCAAAATAAATTTTGTTTTCATTAAAACACCTCATCTGAACGCACGAGTGTTTTCAATTATTCATTAATTAACGATTTTTTCGAACTTACAAATTATGTGTATACACTTTTTATCAAACTGTATCTAGTTCGAAATATATACTCAAATTAATTTTCTGAATCTGAAAGATAAAATCTATCAACTGACAATATTTTATTTACGTTCAATTCATGTTTCAGAATTTTATTCATTTATTTAATATTTCTTATTTACATGGGCGAAGTTTCCAAAGCTTTCTGAAGCTTTCTATAACGAGGTTCCCAAAGCAGTGTCTTGGGTGAATGAGCCAAGATAAAAGTAAATGTATTCATTGTAGAGTGGAAGAGCAGTCAGGTGTGCGACCAAACTTCGCTCAGGTATAAATGAGAAATATCAAATAAATAAATAAAATTCCCATGGGAGGAGGTCAGCTACCAACATTAAAGATACGAATATATTTGTATATCTGTGGTATTTTGTGCGTATTCGATTTTCCAGAACGAGAATCACGACTAGAAACGCACATACATCTTTCAAAAGCATCGCATGCTGGAAGCTTCAGTGATTTCAATTGCAAAAGTTTGTATCATTAAAAAAAAAAAAAAATATATATATATATATATATATACTTGTAACCACGAAAGAAGGTCGTCTACTAATCCAAAAATCACCATTTGCATGGCTGTGATTTTTTTGTTTTCATGTTATTTTAGGACGAGGTTTATAATTATGAACATATACGTCTTTCAGAAAAGTAGCATCCTCCAAGTTACTGCGAGATTATGTAGGCTATTTATCGAAGTTTCAACAATCATTCAGTTGGTAGACGATCTGCTTCTTTCGTGAATACGAGTGTATAACATGATAAATACGAGTGCATTGATTAAACATACTATAGCAACAAGTTTGTGTCACATCCTGTGATTATTAGTCATCGCTCATTACACTCATTAAACCTTGTATTAATTGTTTTAACACAAGAATGAATAATATTATACAATCATGGATTAATTTACAAATTAAAATCAATGATTCATATTTAAATTCCTAATTACTCACAAGGTTGAATGTTTTTAATACTCATTGAAATGGCATTAATTAGTCCCTCGTGTTGTATGCACTGAGGACCTGTATTGCACTTTGTATTGTTATATAAGTCATTGTGAATAATTTGAAGGAATGTTAGAGCGTGTAGCTATTTTTGAAGTTTGCTCAGTTCAGAAGTAGAATTTTTAATGAGATTGAATATTGTCCAGTCAGTTTTCATACTTATACTAATATTTCCCCATATTTTTCCAGAAACATTGTTTTTGATGTGTTGTATAATTCATAGATGTATATTTGGATAATTTGGATAATTCTCAATGTAGAATTATTTTTGATATCCCGCAGTTTAATATGGGTTTAGTTTGTAGGTATTGTGAGGGGGAAGAAAAAATGTGTAATTCAATTAATAACCGTTGCAAAAAATCGAATTGAACGTGAATCAATTATGATTTTACAGAAGTGAAATTTTTAATATCAAAATCGAGAAACACGTTATTTTATCCAAGAAGTCAACTACCGGTACAAAATTAGATTCCAATATTATAATTGAGTTAACTTCGCAACGGTAAAAAAAATCATAACATTCCAACTTCAAAAATAATAAAAAAAAAATGTCAACCAATAAAAAAATAAGATTTATTTATTCCCAATGTGACAGCCGTCTCATCTCTATCACCTCCTCTTCCCCCTCCTTTCCACCCTGTCCCTCCACCTCCCCCTCATCCCTTCTCCCATATCCATATCACGTGATCCATCATTCTATCGTGACGTCATATGAGGTTGCTTGCAAGATGGCGGTCGGATCGTTAGCGGTTGCGCGCGCAACTGTGAGCGACGCAGCCGCCGACGTCGGTGCTGGGGGGGCCAGCGTTTAGGGCGCACTAGCACGTGTACGTCGGTTGTGGTACGATGGCGTTACTAGTCTACTCAAAATAGACGAGCAAAATTCGAACATTTCGATTCAATTTTTTTTTCGAATTTCACTTTGACTTTACTTTCACCTTGAAAAGTGTTTTGGGTACACTTTTTGAATTTTTGAGCCACACTATACAATCACAATCACACGTCTCTACATGATAACTAGTTCACAGAAGCTATTTTTCATTGTCTTCATATTCTCACTTGATTCGGTCAAAGCAAGATTATATCCAGTGTTCAAAATATTCTATAATTGACAAGCAAATGAATTGATGGAAACATGAAACACGAACTTATATAAAAAGAATTGAGAAATTTGTTTCATCGTGCCCAGGAATTGCTATCGTAACAATCCTGGTAAACTGTTCAACTAGGAAGATAATTAAAAAACTGAAGATTCGTTTTGATATTCAGTATAATATACTCTCTTCACAGTCTTGTCTTCTTCATTTAGACAGCACTGGGTCCACCGCTACATTGTGATAGTTGGGGGGGGGGGGGGGGGCAGAGTTACGCCACGTGATGAAAGGGTTGCCACCCCGGCCAGTCCACATGAGGTACCATAGAAGGGTCTCAGGGAAAAATATGCATTCTCATTGATCTCAGAGATCGGCTACGAGAATAGGAAAAAATTATACCGGAAATTAGGTTTGTGCTTCGTCATTGAGTCATAATTATACCTTGAACACTTATTGATTGGAAGTCTATTCCGTTTTGTACATGTTAATTAGAGGTTGGTGATTGGCTATACTGATGGGTATAATAAGGATGACCATAGCTAAGAATGAACATCCAAATTGCGTGGACTACAAGTTTCTTATCAATTTTTTAAAATGTTCATTTTAATGACCCCCCCCCCCTAACAGTTGGGTCATACGAGGGTGCGAACGAGCGGGTGCAAATGAAGTTATGAAATGATGATGAGTGTACACGGGTACAACAACTCGTGCCTCATGCGGGACTCGAACCCACGCCTTACCTGACCAGTTACAAACGCAGAGCATTATTGACTGAGTTCAGAAAATTAAAATTCCAAAGTTTATTATAATATATGACGTTATTTTTTTTTTAAATTAGAATCATCGATTCGAAGCTGAAATTGATGAAAATGTTTGATGAATAATCTATATTAATTGATTCACATGGACTACAGTTCCTCATCAATAAAACAGAAGCATTATTGAAGTCACTAATGATCTCATCGAATGATGATCAAATGGAAACTTAATCGTAATTATACATTATTTGAATATGAATGGAATTCATACGTATAGTTTGTCACCTCGAAATTACGAATGAAATCAACTCCTCGAGAACATATACAAACAAATGCATTATTTCATTATCAAAAAAAATATATCCTATGTGAAAAGTTGACAATATATCAATTATTTCAATAATCTAAGAATTAGGATTAAAAGTGTCCTGACCGAAATACGTTTTTGTGTATTAATACATTCGATTTCCCTCCCTACGCAGCAGCTATATCGTTCTTCGGGCACAGTGTTTGTTTTGCCACGTTGTTATAGCAACTAGAAGAGGTGTTAAACGTACTCGACAATTTTTCAAGTACATCATTATTATATCTGGTGCAGTATAACAAGTACAGTACAAATACCGCGTCATCGAGTTGTCGTTGACGCGCTATTCTTCCAATCAGGCGTTAGTGCTTTAATGAGACACGCGATATGGAATACGATATTTCGTTTTTTTTTTTGGCTTTGAAATTTCTTTTATTGTTTCCCAATATAAACACATGACACGTTCATAAAATATTCACAAAGCCTGAAACAGGCTCATCTGTGATTTTGCATAAAGGAAATATAATGTTGGTTACAAATGAAGAATGGTGACAATGAACAGTTCATTTGGCAATATGAAATGAAGAATATTGTATGATGCATTTCAAGAGAATAATAATATATAATATAATAATAATGTATAATAGATGATATAATTGTCTGGAAGCAACAAATCATAAATGAAGTGTGAAATGAATGTGAAATGAAACGTGACTACATAATCATAATCAAAATCATAACAAACATAATCAATATCATAAATGAATCTACACAGCGATCAAAATGAATAATTTCATCATTTAAATTACAATTCACAATGAATTACAGTTACAATTTAATTTGGTTCTTCTTCTTCATTTATGAATGTCCTTTTTTACATTAATTACATTTGATATATCATTGTCTATCATGCATGGAATTATATAATATTCAATCTAATTCTAGTTTCTTGGTGTGAGGTAATTGGTTTATTGTAATCAATTATTGTGAATTTTTTTTCAAATTGTGTTATTATTTTTAATATTGGTTTCTTATATTGTTGTTGGAGTATAGTGTATGTTATGAGTTATTTTTATTTCATTTTTTTCACATATGTATCAGATATATCATTTCCATATGATTTTCCAAACACCCTTCATAAGGGTAAGTCATAAGGGTAGTAATTTTGTAAAGACAAATTTGGAAATAAAAATTATTATTATCATTATTATTATTATTATTATTATTATTATTATTATTATTATTATTATTATTATTATTATTATTATAAAGATGAAGCACAGATAAAGACTGATCGAAGTTTCGAGATGAAAATTAAGTGACCTGTCTTAGTGGTCACATATGAAAGCTCAGTTTTCGCCAAACTAAAAAAAAAAAAAAAACAGTAATGTGAAAAATATTCAAAGATACACAACAAAACAAGAAAGTTCATGCGTTGGCAGAACTAAATTCAAATTCCATTGCACACCTCCAAACCCGTCGTCTATGTCTGCAATAAGTGTTACTTTCCGCAAGCTAGAAGGCGCGACAATTGCGGGCAGACATGGGCAAAATATTCCAACTTGAAGCATCTAAAATACTAGATACATAAAAACTTCATCAAATCTCTGCTGACAATGGAGTTGCCCGAAGACACAGAATAACAAGCAATATAAAAACATTCAATAAAATTACAAATCTATATGAATGTGCTACAAAAAAAAAAATGAAAGAACATGGTGGAGTATTATATCAAAAGTAGAATAAGAATATAATGAAAGTAAATGAAGATTAATAAAAATGTGAATATGAGTTGTGTTGATGAAATGGGGAAAATGTGAATACATTTGATTCTTACAGTGAGTGATGGAAGGTGATCAACTCAATGATTAACCATAAAGATGATTTCCAAGTATGATAACTGAATGTTGCGAATGATACAGATGACAATATCGGAAATCATTTCAGTATTACTCAAATTTCAGTATTTCAAATACATAATATATAAGATTCCCAAAAAACATTTGAATAGCAATGACATTTACAATGACAATAACATTTATTTAAAATGTATCATTGTTGGTAGTTATCGGTATTCGACGTACATGTTGGATTTAGGCCCAGTTTTACCAGTCTTAGTTAGGGTGCTTATCCACTGACTATTAATTAAAGGTACGAAAATAACATATGTAATCAATGGTGATAACAAGTTAATCCACTAACTATTGCTTAATCCAGTTTCGTAAAACCGGGCCTCAGGAGCGTATTGTGTTGATACTTTTACTGACACATTGCCATCAAATTGTCACAAATGAGTTGCTGTAAAACACATCTGTATATACGCTTTCGAAGACGAAGAGGAAACTCAATATCTCTGCCATTTCTTCTCATCGCAAATTTTTTTCAATTATATTAGCTTTTACAACAAGCTGTTGACTTATTTCCATTCTTGGTAAATAATAGTTATCAATAATTCAAGGAAATCACAAACCCGCAACTAGATTTTAATGAGATTCAATTTTCTCTGATTTTAGAGAAAACTAGAAATCCTCTCAATTTCAGAAAATATAATTAATTTTTCAGTGAATTTTTTTACAGAGACCATTAGTGATGAAGTAGACATCACCGATTGTGTATAGCAACGTAGTAATGTCAACGACACGACTCATGAAAATGGCCTGGACTGGACCCTTATTCTCGAGATTCGTGAGATGTGAGTTGTAATTAGTGGAATGAGATGAGATAGCTTTCTCACTCATTCTCAGTGAAATTATTGGAATCTCACCAAAATCTCACTCATTCCACATTTCATAAATCTTTAGAATAAGGGTCCTGGTCCTGTAGGACAAATACATTAATTCTGACTTTTGAAATTGAGATGATGATTCAATGAGTTTTCTCTAAAATTGGAGAAATAATTATTATCATTATTCTTTGAATCTAGTTTCAGGATTGTGATGGCCTATATTTCGATAAAAGTTCCAAGTAGCACTGTCAGTCAAGGCACAACTTGGAAATTGGAAATGGCACGTGGGTTCGAATTTTGTTATCGTCTTCAGTTTTTCAGAACGTGTATCATCTATCAGTAGCTTATTCCTACCATCCAAATGATCTAGTCGTGAGCTAATTTCATCTTGCGACGTAGGCCTATTATAGAATAGGTATGTTACAATTTAATATATCGTTCACTAATGATCATCTCTAGCCAAGATACAGTCTAAGATTACAGCTATTTTCATTCTGTGATCATGGATATAAATCGATGGCATATATTTAAAATTGCATATTCAAAATTGTAATCGTACTTCAAATTGTATCAACCACTCATGTTTTTTCTTTTTAAATATTGTGTGTATAGAAAAAATAGCTTGCAAATAATTTATTGAATTTATTAGCTTCCCTTCTTGATAAATATAATCATAAGAGGAAAGGGTCATCGTGCTCCCTAAAATACATACATTTTTTCATTTGTAGACTTTTTTTTATATAACTAATTTCAGAGTCATATAGGCCTAATGCTCAAAATAATGGTAGGGCTTTGAAATTAATATATTCTCACACACCCGTTTTATAACAACCGTTTTTTTATCACATTTATATCAAACGTTCGAATTTAATATACCAATGGAAATATGTGAATGAATAGTAAATGAAAACAATTCCAATGGTAGGATATCTCCATGTCAGTAGAGGTACTTCTATTTTCCATATTCAGCTCGTCAATCTGAGACCGACGACTGTGGTTAACCGTGAAACGAGGCTGGTAGATAAGGAGTGATATCAGGCTTGATTGTTAGCAACCAATCAGTAACTGGCATTCTTAGAACTTGAGGAAATCCTTCCTCAAAGCCAATTACCAGTCAGGATAAGTAAATATGAAAAACTGTGGATGTGGTATATAGTTCTTTCACAGAACTTTGTAAGAAAAAACTATCACGCCTTCGGCAAATTTTCCCATGAAATATACGTTTATAATACATACAGGAGAATAAGTTACAGCCCCTGTGAAACGTATTTTTGGATAATCGTTTGTCATGAAGTATGTTATACACGTAGAGAATCTGGATTAATTGTTCATGATATAATGTTCAAAATGATGTCAATCAAACTTTTTTGAAAAAAAAATTCAAAAAAATTCGTGGGAGGCTCACTTCTCAGATCTGTCAACGCTAAGAAAACAACAACAAACAGGCGACAGAAATGTCAACCATGACAAAATAGGATCGTTCGAAAGGCACACCCTTAATGCAAAACCACCACCCCGAATAAATATATGGGCCTATAACATGATTTATTCGATATTTAATTTGAGAATATTTAACGAATATGGAGATTATTCATTTAGAAAAATTGCTACCATAACGACCAAACACTTTCCTTGGTCATACGACCCGCTGCAAAATAATATGAAACTAAGAATTGGCATTTTAGGTGATATTTTTTCACAAAAAAAAAATTATATATATATATATGTATGTATATATATATGTATATATATATATATATATATATATATATATATATATATATATATATATATATATATAAATATATGTATATATATATATATATATATATATATATATATATATATATATATATATATATATATATATATATATATATATATATATATATATATATATATATATATATGTATATGAACTAATCCATGAGTGAGTTGATATATAGGTGTAATGAATTCACCACGGATTTAAATTTGAAACTAGTTTTCTCATACAAAAATAACTCATCCCCTGACTATTCTGAAGGTGTCTCATTTCGTACTGCAGACTTGGAAGTAATGATATACCCATACAATTTTTGATTATAATAAATCGGTTTGGTCGGTCCTACTCTGACTTCCATGTGTGAGCGAACATAATTAATATTTAAATTCGCATGATTACAATGTAGAGATTATACACTCCAGCCCACAAGTATTGGTACATCCGATCGATTGTTTCTCTATTAATTAACGTTACCGTTGGGAGTTTCGAGTCGACTTAGGTGATTGTGGAACGTAGTTTATAAATAATATCTTGAAGAATTGCGTCTTATATTTTACCAGCAGCTATAAAAGGTGGCCGTAGTATAAAAAAATTATACGGTTTTTATTTATTTTGCTACGTGAATGAAATATTTGATTTAGTTACCTTGACATAGACTGTTATAATGTGAATAACTTAAAAAGATGGTGTAAAAAGGAAAGCAACTTGCTCCGATGGCTGAGCTGTGAAAACCTGTGACTTATAAATAATATGAAGACTGGAGATTGAATTTTGAATTTGAAATATCCATTCAGAAATATTTGAGAGGTTCTAAAAAAATTTCTGGAGCTTGGAGTTACAAAGAATGTGGAGCGGGGAGAGGAATGATTCTTTAAGAGTATATGAATGAAAATGTTCGTGATCGAGTACCATCATGTGATTATTTTTTCAATGTTGCAACTAGGAAACAATTATTTTCAGCAATATTTTTTGATTCTCAAGTTGAATTTCTGATATTTCTAGCACATATAGGACATTTTCCACAGAATGTATGAATCTTTTTTTTCATTTCTCTCGATTCATTATCTTATTCACTTGTATAATCCTTGAAGAAGGTCATCTGGAAACTAGAAACACGAGTATCACCTCTATATTTGTTCATGGCTGTGATATTTCCAGGATATTATTATTTTTCAGAACGCTCTGAGTAAGAATAAAAACGCAATTGCTTATTTCAAAAGCGTTGAATAATTGAAGTTGGAGTGAGATCTATAATTATCCACGTTTATACAATTCTTCAGTTGGTAGGCCTGTAGATATATTCAACATATTCTGTCTTTTCATTTGATCTGTTTTTCAAAATAATCTATATACCAACCTGTGAATAAGTTTAAGAGGCATTCAATTGTGGTTAATACCGTGTAGTAGTAATAATAATAATATAGGTTGTTTATTTTGCACACATTCACATAGAACAAATCCAGTTCACATTTTCCACAAAGCCTAAAACAAGGCTTATCTGTGGATTGAACATCAATTAAAATAAGAATGGAAGCATCAACTGCGTATATAAATAACATAATGCATAGATTAGAAAACTAGTAGTGGTAGTGGTAGTAGTAGTAGTAGTAGCAGCAGCAGTAGTAGTAGTAGTAGTAGTCTCAAATATTTGCTATTGCTCTTCTAGACCTTTTCCCAAAAGATGCATACTATCAGGAAACTTCTACTAGCTCGCATTATATTTTATTCATTACACATTATTTATTTTTTTCAAATCACCATATTATTATATAAGAACCAATACTGTAAAGAGTGATAAAAACTCATTGTATTGTGACGATCAATAAACAACAAACAATAGTAGGCCTAATACTGTAATAGTGTTCTGTCGTTTAATACTCTTCTGAAGAAATCGGTACACAAGTTACATATTTCACAATTTAATTCATAAATAACATTACAATTTAGTATGGCACAGTAAGCCATCAATTATGAATTATCAACGGATTAGTATAATTATGGTAGACTTATATCGAACAAGTAATACAACAAATAATTATAGATTCACAGAATTTGGATGACTAGATAATATAGTTAATCAGATGAATAACAAAAATGATAAGAATTATTGAAAATATACATACATATCGAAGTAAAATTAATAAGTATAGTACGAATTTACTGAAATTCAGCATCAACAAACACTTGCATGATTGAGAACTATTAATTGTAAGGTGGTCACCCATGCTATTTGTTCTCAGTTTTAACTGTTAGAATTCGGCTAAAAAACAGTGGATCGACTTTGTGATACTTGGTCATAAATTGAAAATAAATATTCAGCAAATTTTATTCTAATTCTCAGTTGGCATTATTTAGGTGCATTTCCTGGAAATGAAATAGTGAATCTTCGTTCATGCTAGTGCACATGTCAACTATGGACACTATTAATTGAAACTATAAATTCAGTAATTTCAGACTCGAGTATATCGTGGAACCTTTCAGACATATAAATTATTCAAATACGCAATAACTTTGAAGATTGCAAACATTGGTGTCCATTTGCTTTACAATAGTAAAACTTGATTTTACTCAACAAATTATCATATTTATTATACTTTATACTTCACACATTTCAATCCATAACATAGTATAGGTTATTTGTGATTATTATCATTCGATGTTACTTATTCTACTTTTCCTCTTGTAAAGGTGTGTTCCGAAGAGAATACGACAAAATAGTTGTAAAACTTGGCTTATCAGGCTTTAATAGATTTCGATAGACTATTTTACTGACCGTAAGTATCACCATTTCGATTATTTCTTTTACGTTATACTGGTGAATGTGCATTTCTTCATGGTATAAACGCATGTGTATAGAAACAAGTTTTGAATGGGATCCATTTTGGCTCTATTTAAATAGTTGTGTGGTTTTTATTTTTCTTAGTTTTACAAATACTGTAATGTGTATAGTTTTTTTTTTCAGTTACACAAAATAGTTACACTATATCCAGAATGCATTTAGCTTGACTTATTTATTAGTCGTATATGTAATACTTATGTATGTTATTTATCACATTTCCTTTTTTCAAATGCACCAAAATAATTGTATACGCTTTGCCTACTCAATGGAAATGCTTCTGGTTACAATTTTACCCCCGCGGTGAGCCATTTTGCATTATAAACATGTCACCTAAACATGTATGAGACATCTTAAACTGATTATAGTAAATTGTTTTTCATATCAAATGTAATTTACCTTTTATATTTACGAAAATAAAAAAGGAAAAAACATGTATGAGGTCAAAGGTCATGCCAGAGCGAACTCGGTACAACATGTATGCTGATTAGAGAGCTTTCATATACGATGTAACTTGTCACTATTTCTCTGTACTCGCGACTACACCGAGTACATGATTTGATACTATAAATGGACAGGATGGTATGGTGGAGACAGTATCACAGAAACAACAGGTTGTTAAGCCTATTTTGAAACCTGTTCTTTTTTTCTAGAAAAACTATTCGACTGTTTTATTGAACTTTACTTGAATGTAGAAATAAAAACGTTATTTCAGAGAATAACCTAGTAGAAATAACCTAGTTGGAAATAACTTGTGAGTATAAGATACTGTCAACAAAGTTCACCAAAGTCAAACTCAAGATTCATTGGTATATTTTATTCATGATGATTCAAAATTCATTCTTGATAAATCCATAATTTATAATGAATTTTCTTTCTGATTCGAACTCATAACATATGATTTCTGATTAATAATAATAATAATAATAATAATAATAATATTTATTTCCATCCAGAATTGATCAATACATGATATTGGATAAGTCATAATAACACAATACGATAAAAATACACCATGTACAAAATTGAACATAAAATACAATAACATCATGATGAAGTGGAAAAAATATTCAATAAACCTTACATATCTGTTCTATTTGATTTGTGAAGATGATAAATAGTCATCTATTGAATAGAAACACTTATTGATTAAAAATGCTTTAAGGGTATTTTTAAAATCATTTCCTTTTTTGTTCTTAATATTTAATGGTAAAACATTGAAAAGTTTGGATCCCATGTGTAGTGGATCTTTGGAACATTTCCTACTCCTGTACTTGTCCAATCTGATATCATTGATGTTATTCGATTTGATGTTTATTTGATATCATTTGATCTGATTGATGTTATTGACATGATTAGTATTAATATAAACAGGCTGAAGCTCACCTTTGAAGTGTTATTTCGTTCCACTCAATTTTATTCATTTTATTCTCATTTTGTGACTGTACAAATAATGAAATTTACCAGGTGAGTTTGTAAGACAAAAATTTGAAAAAACGACTTTTTTTTACTGACGTCGAAACTTGACAAAAAGTTCAAACAATCGTTGTTCTTCTACTGAGGCTAAGAATGAAAGGTAGGTTCGTTCGGACGGACGGAACCCCACCCCGAAAAAATATTCTTACCTAATGCAACTCATTAAACTAGCTGTAAAAATTGAGGCAGTGAGTTAATTAAAATATAATTAACAGTACAAGCTTTTTGCGTTGGGGAGAAAGAATCTTCAACTTCTTATTATCTTACTATTACTATCTCATTTTCCTTACTATTATCAAGTCACATCTACTTTATATTCTTTTGAAAATTTTATTTCACTTTCTTCTATCATAATATTCCATTTTTGACTCTATTCAGACTTAATTTAATGATACTGAATAAGAACTGATTTTCGTTCTCAAAATCATTTCTTTGATTGGTATTGAATTGTTCCATTGTTTATATTAATTTTATTGATTATTTTTTTTCAAATCGCACCAGAAACAGTCTAATTATTGGTTGGTGGAGTTTCCTCATTTGACAACCTCATCTTGACTCTCTATAGTTACATGAAGGTCTACTACCCACGAGCTATAAGTATAATAATAAATCCGTGTCTAAATAAATAGATGATACTATGTTGCCTTGTTCTTATCTTTTATGAAGTCATTTTTCATACATTTCAGCAAACAAAAGTGAAAGAGAGTGTAATTATTCTACCTGTCGTCGAGTTCCAGCTTCCATCTTTAGTTCTTTACAGACCACGGTCTTGGACAATAAATTATTATGGAAGACTAAGTATTTGTGTTGCTTCACTCATGGATGTGCGAATTAGTTTGGGAATATTAATACATTTATTGAGCTGCAATATATTGCGCCCCCTTCCCTCGCCCCCCATCAATTCAACTCGTACTGGAGTCAGGTTGGGCGTGGGTTCGATTCCCACATGAGACGTGGGTTGTGTAAACGTGTCCTCTCATCTATCATCACTTCATCGTTTCATCATCACCCTCTGTTCCGTACCCTCATATAAGCTAGCTGTCAGTGGGGTCGTTGAGCAGCATTGCCATCAATTAATAAATTAATCAATAAAAGACAATTTGAAAAAATTGAAAATATGATGCACTATTTTCTACTTGGGCCAGCCAATATAATATTTTTCAATGAAAACATTAATTTTTCAATTTTTTCTGGTGTGCCTATAACATATCGACCTGTCTGTGGCTCATATACCTTATTTTATTCATAACGCATGGAAAGGAATAGAGAAATAATTGTAATAAGGAATGAAACGTATTAGTACTAGTGAATTATGTAAGGCCTGTGTGGCTGTACCTATACCACATCCGATTCCATCCGATAAAAGAAAAATGAGAGAAGTTATTCGCTTCAAACTGAACATAAGTAATTAAGAACTCATAAAAGTCAATTATTTGTACCTATATGCCCAAATCGTGTAGTTTCAAATAATTTTCTAAATAAATTATATAAATTATTATCAACACATTATTTTGATTTTACTATCTTGTGAATATATTTTCAGCCGTATCACTCACTTCGCCAGTAAAAATAGATAACATATTGTTTAATATTTATTAATAATTACCGAAGATATCGAAGAAATGCCCTTGAAACGTGATTGTTTGAGAGTCACTCTAAAGCTCTGTTGAAATCTACACAACCAAAGTTGAAAACACCTTTCGATATCTCTTTTTATTTATTTTTTGTTGTTTCATAGTAGAATCTAGATGGATGATTTTATTTGCGACCTGACTGACCTTTTGTGACCGCTGTTTGGTCGTGGAGGTCATTATTTGCAGGGAACGTAAATCTAAGGCAAGCAAAAAGATATACGATATAAGCTATAGTGTAAGATTAGTATATTGCTTTTTTTTTGTAAGTTATTTATAATACTTTATAAATCCTCATGCACTATCGAACAGGCAGAGATAAGCATGTATAGCTATAAAAGCTGATTTACATTTAACTCTTGATACGTAATGAGATCGTTGATTTTCAATTAAAATATGATGGAACATAAAATTAATCGGAACGAATTTATTAGATGTATAGTCTATAATCAGAATTATATTTTGGATGATGAGAAATATTAAATTTCAATTATCCATATATTTATCCATAATTCAAAGGAAACCATTGATATTATATCTCATCACATATTATATATTTTTTTATTTATATATATTTTTTTGGTATTTTTTCAATATTCATTATAGATATGTATATATATATATATATATATATATATATATATATATATATATATATATATATATATATATATATATATATATATATATATATATATATATATACATATATATATATATATATATATATATATATATATATATATATATATATATTTAAATTATTTTTTCTGATATATTATGTGGAAATGATACCAATTAATTATTTATATATAAAAAAAAGTCAATTCAGTCAGGAAAAAAAATAGTAAAATGAACTGAAGTCGAACATCTCCCAATAGAAAGAAACAAATGAATTCAGGACGAATTGGTTTAGATTTAAAATCATAATAATAATAATAATAATCATGAACAACTATCAGATATGATATATTCAGCTTCCATACCAGATTTTAGTGACTGCATTATTCCGATATACGTAAGCAAACCGATATCCATCTTCCATTCCTGTTGATGTTTCAAGTTTCGAACATTCAGTAATGCCCGTGTTCTGTTATATTGTCAGATAGTTCTGGGTGGAGTAGGCTTTTAGTCAGAGTCATTCAATGCCGTTTCTACAGTGTTAGGGGCTATACTTCATTCCACTAGTGTTGGCGGGTCGAAACACCCGGCCTACTGATGCTAATGCATAGGATAGACGGTCGCTCGGATCCGACACATTGTTTGGGGCTATATAATCAGCATCATTTGTATGCTTATCTCATTCTTGTAAGGGCCTAACACTGAAATAACATCTACCATCATCTGGGATTACATGCAAGGGTGACCAAAATGTTGGTGGTAGAGCATCGTGTCTTGGGTTCGAGACCGGAATAAGGGTGTCGCTATTGACTTTTGTGATGTATTGTTATTCACGTATAATACGATATTCATTTGGAAACTGTATAGTTAATGTGGGCGTGGGTTCGAGTCCCATAGGAGGCATTTGTTTTTGTGAAATGGAATCAGTAATTCATCTGTCCGATTAGTACGCTGTCTGTTGCTTGAGGAGGCTTCAAGTTTTATGACATCTTATAAATTGTTCGAAAATAAGTTGAAAATATGAATGTCCCACAATGTGCGATACAAATTGAGCAAATGTATTACAAAACAGGCAAATAGAAACATTTGTTAGTTAATATTGTTGTAGTGGTTGTTTCTTAGTCTGAAGTCTGTACGCAATTATGTTTACCTTTTGAATATTTTTAAAATTTATTTTAACAATGTGCATGCTGAAAAAGTCACACACACACATACACACACACACACACACACACACACACATATATATATATATATATATATATATATATATATATATATATATATATATATATATATATTTGAAAAATATGGAGAAAAATATATAGGTCGATATAAATACGTTCTCAATATTTATTCTTTGCTTTCAGCAATCTGAAGTGATCGAGATATAATCTTCAATCGCCTTCAATGAAGATATATATATATATATATATATTAAATATATGTATAAATATATTTATATATGCTATATAAATATATATATATATATATATATATATATATATATATATATATATATATATATTCACCCTATAATCATCTTCATTGATACACAAGATTGTTTAATATTGGCCTATCTATATGAAACACCATCTCTTTCGAACTATGTGTAAAAAACATCACGGACGATTCGTTTAACAACCTCCTATATATGAAACTCACACACATATATATATATATATATATATATATATATATATATATATATATATATATATATATATATATATATATATATATATACATATACTCTTTTCACTCATTATCGCATTTTCACTTATCTTTCAAGACTAGAACAAATATATGTTCATGCGATAAGAATGTAGTCGAAAATAGCTCATACGAAAAGTATGGCGGTCTTGTTAAATTATTGGTTCAAACTTTTTCAGTACACGTGCACTTGAACCTGTCCTCACCGCATTATCGCATATATGAATATGAATACATATGTATATATATATTGCACTTGCACAGCATAGTTGAAATAGCTATAAATTACTGTCATTTTTTGGGACTATGCCAATTAAAATTGCAAATATGTACATGTACGTGAAACAATTTCTATTTTTTTTTGGTTTCACTGTATAGAAAATTCAACTTTGAAAAATGCAGTCCATTTGATACAAGATTGGTCATATGCGTTTCTGCCAAGATGAAAATAGATTCTTCTGTATGATTGATAAAAATATTTCAAGAAGAGGGTTAGAAGAAAAATCTTGCTACATCCTGACCACTTTTTCTCATCAAAATAACTTGAAGATAAAACGTAATTCACTCATTTTGGACGTGTGCATTGTACTGTGTTTGATTAAATATATATATATATATATATATATATATATATATATATATATATATATATATATATATATATATATATATATATATATATATAAATAATATATACATATATATATATATTTATATATATATATATATATATATATATATATATATATATATATATATATATATATATTTATATATATATATATATATACATATATATATATATATATATATATATATATATATATATGTATATATATATATATATATGTATATATATATATATATATATATATATATATATATATATATTTATATATTTATATATATATATATATATACACAATATATACATATATATATATATATATATATATATATATATATATATATATATATATATATATACATATATATATATATATATATATATATATATATATATATATATATATATATATATATATACATATATATATATATATATATATATATATATATATATATATACATATATATATATATATATATATATATATATATATATATATATATATATATATATATTTATATATATATATATATATATATACATATATATATATATATATATATATATATATATATATATATATATATATATATATATATATATGTATATAAATATATATATATATATATATATATATATATATATATATATATATATATATATATATATATATATATATATGTCTTTTTTCCATGAATATTCATCACATTTGAGGTTCATTCACCATCTTCATTTGATCTCTCCAAATTGTATACAACATTGTGAAACACTTGCACATAAAATAAAAGTCACTTTTCTGTTCATCTGATACCTGTTGAATCCTAAGCAATATCACAAGGCCAACTGGTCAGCCAGGTAGAAAAATTACTTTTACTGATGGTTCAAGCTGTACACAATCATTAGTAAGGGCACGTCAACAGATAATAGACACTCCTCCCAATTAAAAAAAAAATCCGGAATAAAATAATTGTATATATATATATATATATATATTTTAAGGTAACACACAATAATCATTACATCCGTGTTTAATTTAATGATGAACGTGATTAAAAAAAGATAATGTTCAACGTCAACGTGCTCTTTTGAAATTCTGTAATATTCCAACAACTGGCATATTATCATCATGTAATTGAATATATATAGTAACATGCGCATAAACTTATCTAAATTCACGGCAATTACCCGTTCAAAGAAAAATCTGTATTTTGATGGTGGTAAATTGTATAAGTGTTACAGAATTTATCATGAATGGGTAATTAAAATAGTTTGACCTGATGATCATAACATATTTCGATTAACTAACTGTTCTTGTTGGAATTGATTGATTCAGGATTCGACCAGATTTATGTATGGACAATATATTTTGGGAATAATTTTTTTCTTAACAATTTTGATAATTTTAATGAATCTGGAATTTTTATTGTACTTGTTGAATGTTCACGGTAAAAATTGTCATAAAATCATTATACTAGCGTGCTTGAAGCACGTTTACTAATCATATACCAGCCCTTTTCGCCGGCTGTATATTATGAAAATGCAACTTCTCTTTCTAATGACTTCTTTTTTGTGCTTGATTCATATAGTATAACAAGTACGGTTGTACAGTAATTTTTATCCCTGTGTCAGAACATTCAGAAACATTACGGAAAGTTTTTGACTTCTCTACGTGACAAACCGGGACGGAAAAAACGTCGAGCCATGTACTATTTTTCAGGCAAGAAGTCTTCATCCCTTAAAAAGATTTTCAATGAAAAAAAAGATCAAACTACAATAATTATGAAGTGTCAGCATATGTAAAAATACAAACAACAGCAAACAAGTACGAACAATAACGAACAACACCATGATTGTTCCAAGTGTGAATTAAATTACGATTGTTGTAAATTTACTGAATCTCCAACAATCGTTTCTGTAACGATGGCCATGAAGGTAATTGAAGAAAGGAAACTCACAATTATGGTCATTTATGAGAGCTGCTCGGGGCGCGACTTTACAATCTCGTATTGGCCCCAACGCAAGATCTACATTCGCTCCATTTATTGCTAAATAAACAGTGGAATATGACATTTTCTTTGAAGAATCTGCAGTTCGAATCTTCTCCAACTAAACATGAGCAGATTACACGAAGAAAACATTCAAGAAGATCAAAATCTACTTCAACTATACCCAACCATATAAAGCTTAACTCTGTGCTCAACCAATTCCCCGTGATAGGAAATCTCACAAAATAAGACTTCATATATCAATTTTGTTATTCAGAAAACAAATAAAGATGCTAGAACATTATTGAAATATCATTTCGTGAAAACAAAAAAGTTTTACCGCAGTAGGATTCGAACTGGCGGCCTTCGGGCTCAGCAAGAACGCGTTATTGCAGAGCCCCCACGTCAACATGAATTAATTCACGTATCAGCTGATATAAGATAGAAATACGGAAAATACGCGCTGCGTTGGAGAGTCGATCTGTACGGGATTTTGAAGTCGCGCCCGTGCGCCAAATTAAAGGGGGGCAATCGGCGCTTTTTTGTGACGTCTTTTAAAATACATTGAAGCGTTGATATTCTATAAAATTTCACTACGAAATTGCAACATATAGCCTACGCTGTAGAATGACAGATGTAGGCGTATTCATATGAAATGGAATGGAATTCTATTGGCCTACACTCACCGCGACTTTGAATCTATTCCTATAGTTGATCTGTTTGCTTATTTCAATGGTTTTCAATTATTTTCTTGATAACGGTCGCTCCGATTAATGTAAAACTTCGGAATAACATGTATCATTCGTGTGCTCAGATTCCGTGGAAATGTGCATTTGTTCGAAGATTACAATTTCTCGTTTTTCCCCTCTGGGTTTATGAGGATTTTGAAAATTTGGAAATAGTTCCTCTCAAAAGTTGTTTAACCGGTGGTGCCTCAAAATGATAAGGTATCGAGTTGGATGTGTGAAAATGAGCATGCCAAGTTTCATAAAATTTCTCTTTCGTTTCACTTATGGAGCGAAAACGGATAAAATCGACTCCATATAGGCCTATCCATATAGAATCCATATTTCTGAATTTTTCTCCAAAACCAATGAAATCGTACGAAAAAATGGGAATTTCAAATAATTTTCCTGCAGGCTCCTTCGTTACCGGCTCCACCTTCTCTGTATGTGCCCTTGGTTTGGGGGCATCACGACCGAGTCCTTTCCTTGCCCGCGGCGCTAAAATTGAGTTGGGCAAATATCATTATGGCTACCTTTGGTTTCATAAGAAGAATATATCAACCTCATCTGAAACTCTTCAAACCTTAAACAAAATTGGTAATTTAAAAAATCAACTTCGGGGCGAGAAGGGAGCCTTTCCGCCTCGCCCCCCACGTGTCACCGGCTTCGCGACTATAATTAAGCGTTTGCACAACATTTTCTCTTTCGAACAAAAATCGAAAGCCCCTCCATGAATGTGACATTGATAATGACCTCACTTATCAGAAAATATGATGATCATTTTAATATACCTGTTGATATCAAGCTTATCTTCTTTTTTTTCCATATCAGGTTTAGCGTTGCATTGAATTTATGACCCATAGATATATTGGCGTCGGTGAATTCTGAATTGATGGAATGATGAGATGATGAGATGAAAGCATTTTCCAAGTGTTCTGGGGTAGTGATAAGGAGGTGCTAATGACTTGTGTCTGAGAAACAATCCCTGTGCTTACCCTAACTGACCTGGAATCAAACCCGGACTCTTGGATGACATTTCAGTGTGCTAGCCACTAATCTACCTGTCTCAGTTGAAGGCTATGTTAATTCAGAATCCAATAAGTATAATTTGATTAATTTTCCGTGATAGCAATATTATCACCATGATCGTTGCAGTGTTAATTACCATTTGGATTTATTTTCATTTGTCTTTGTCATCATTATCTCAGCATTACTGGTCTTGGGTTACCTCGGAGTAATACTGTAGATGGGTTGGGAATATTGTTCCTATCTTGAGGAACAATCATATAACATTGTTTCTCCAATCACAATTTACTTCTCCTTATTGGAATTAGGGTTCATTTTGATACGAATTTCTGGGTTAACGCCAATATGTGAAAAAATAATTTTCCAGAACGTAATGGCCTTATTTACTCCAAGATAATGAATGTAATAAAAATGATGGAGTCTACTGTTACAGTGTTTAGTTGGCTTTACGAACTTTTAGGTTGGTATTATTAATCAGCTAACTGATATTGTTAATATTGATTTGTTGATGTTGTTGTTATATTCTGAAATTATTAATATTGAAAAATGATAATTTTTTGATTCATGCATCATGTTTCTATACGCAGTTGCGGTTTTTATTCTCATTTTTTATTTATGTTCAATCCACAGATAAGCCTTGTTTCAGGCTTTGTGGAAAATGTGAACTTGATTTGTTCTATGTCAATGTGTGAAAATAAAACAACCATTATTATTAACATTATTATTATAAGTCAGGGTACGAAAATAATATACGTAGAGAATATAAAATAACAAGTAGGCCTACTCAGGCACGGTTTTACAAACTGACAGAGGATTAGGCAACAGTTGCAGATGGATTCACTTGTTATCACCCTAGGTTACGTTTGTTATTTTCGTATCTCTACCAATAGATAGTCACCTAATTGATACCCAACTAAGAGTTCTTAAAACCATCTCTCAAAAGTGAAACCGTACCATGCTCATTAGAATTGTAACTTGCAGCTTTCTGCGTGGTTGTACAGTCAAGTCCCACAACAAGTTTTAACGACGCACTATAGGCCTCCTCCCCTAATGATAACTAAGATCCATTGGCGTCGAATGAATAACAAGTTCGTATTTTTAAGAATATTTACATTTTTATTAATCTTCATTTACTTTACTTTCATTTTGATTCCACTTTTGATATAATACTTCACCGTCTTTTTTCATTTTTTTTTTTTTGGTTTGTATTTATTCATAATAGGCTGCATCATTCGATCAGTCATTCATAAGCACATTCATATAGATTTGTATTTTCATTAAACGTTGTTGTATTGCATGTTAATCTGTGTCTTCGGGCAACTCCATTGTGAGTAGAGACTTGATGAAGTTTTTATATAATATTGTATATAATTCATCTCAATTCTTCACAAATGGTTATATATTTCATCAATATCATCTCAATTTTATTTTTCCAAACATTTTATTGAATATAAATTATTATATTCTATTCTATATTGTTACATTAGAAGTGGCCTATACATATTGTGTATCTCCATATAGCACATGCAATATGATGTTGATGTTCACATTCAAAATCATTGCTATTGAGTTTCAACATATACATATAAATTAAATAACGACTGAATAAAAAATGGTGGAAATGTTAGAATAGTAAATACAAATTTATGATGGTGAGGTGAAATATAAAGTAATAATTAATTGATGTATGAGAAAAATGCTATGCCCGTACAATTAATTGTTTGATACAAATGAAAGAGAGAGAAAAATTCAAAATATATAAAGAACAAAAATCATATTACAATCATTTTAAAACGTCAGTAAAAAATAACAAATTTGATTTACAAATAAAATTTGCGCTTATATGGCATCTCGCATTGAATTGCTTATATGGTATCATATTCATTCAACTCTGATGATGGTTCCTCATGAATTTTTCAATACAAGATTCTAAAATATTCAGGTGAAACTGTGGGGCCCAACTCAGTGATCACTGCATTCGGGTGCAAATATGAGTGTATCACGCTTGACAAAGATCACATTTCACTGTAAAAACGCTGAATAAATATAGTTACAACACACTATGAGTAAATTAGTTACCGGTATATTTATTATTTATGAATTTACACAAATAGGTGTATACCGGTATATTTATTATTTATGAATTTGCACAAATAGGTGTATACCGGTATATTTATTATTTATGAATTTACACAAATAGGTGTATTACAGGTGGTAGGGTTCTAATTGCATGATGGAAAATAAAAGTCAGCAAAATTTTCTTATGAATGTTAAAATAATTACTATAAAGTTACAAACTATCTATACGTTATAAACCAATACAAATACAAATAAAAATACAATACATATTGTGCAAGCAATAACTGCCCTCACTTGTGAATTAGGCCTACTGCATGTGTATATTCAGACATTGAAGAACTGATCAGTCATAAAATAAAATGCATGTTTACATGAATAGTTGAAAAAAATAGATCAACCTACAAGATTGATGAAGATGATGAAAATGATGCTGCTGCTCACCTTTGCCCTTCAGCTACTTTTTCTTCATAGGCGAGGTGATTTGACGTAATATTCAAAAATTATACCAATTTATTAATTGAATTCAATGATTCGTCATCAAATCATGACATTTTTTTTCTTTTATTGGTCACATATCAAATACATTATTACATGAAACATTCAGAGTTATTCAGAGTTCTTTCTTTCTTCAGAGTTATGATAATTCAAAATATAGAATATAATAATGAAGAGTAGTCAATGGTCCATAAATTTGGCCTATGATTTCTCCATTCAAATTAACAATGGATGCCACTTTAATGACGTTTTTAGAAAACAAATTCGTGGAAATATTTAGTGTATGGACGAGAAGAATCAGGAGTGAGAAATAAGTGTCTGATAAATTTTCATATTTTTCGTCTTGCACTCTGGCAAAGAATTGTTCACTTATTAAAAAAAAAAGTATATTGAACATCACAACTGACAACATTTTTTTCTCAAATAATAATCTTCTGAATGTTTTTTCCCGTCAATCATACTCCAAAATAATAATAATTGTATCAGAGTGAAATTAATATCATAATATTCATCACAATAATTCATCGAGTGCACCTGTGGCTTTCTTGACGGCAGATCCAGTCCCATCATCCGCCAAACCTGCTCCAACTTCTCTCGGTTACAATTCTCTCACTTCTTTATTTTTCTTCTCCAACATCCCTCTCTTTCTATCTCCAGCTCACTCTCATCTATTGTTACCTCTATGAGTCGACATAATTCACTGCCAACCCCCTTCCTACCAACATACGTGAAGGTAGCGGCACAGAAGGTAGCACACACATCACGTGATGACTACGCTAGCGCTATAGGGTTCCTTACAGTGTTTTTTGTTATATCAAACTGTATTCCACAGCTGCCAACGTAATAATATTATGAAAGGGTTGACTAATTCTGGTAACCACAAGTTGAAAAATTGGACGAAGGCCAGAGTCAAGTTTCGTTAATTATAATCGTAAATTAAAGACGAACTAGACCTAGGCCGATTACAACTTTATTAACGATAATAAACGGTGGGTATTTAAGATGTAGTAATTGGTTTATGATGTATTTATGAACAGTAATGAACCACTTGCATATCAAAATTGAAACTACGTATGAAATTATATTATATATATATAAATATTTCGGAAAAATTATCATGGCTATTATGATAATGATTTCGATAACATGGAATATAATGAGTAAAGAGAGTGCAGCTTCGAGTGTAGGCGTGTTGCCATGACGGTAAGGCCTATTATTATCTTGATGCTTCTGATAACGATCACAGTAATTCAGTCTGATTATTAAAATGATGCGTATTTTATGCCTGATGGATGAGGAATCACGGATGTTATAAACTCTATCGATTCAAAATAAAAATTATTATAATATATTTGTGTGAATTATTGATGTATGTTTTTATTTGTTATTCACATTTTAATATAATATATATATATATATATATATATATATATATATATATATATATATATATATATATATATATATTTTTTTTCTTTAATAATATCGAAACTTGATACAAAATCATTGTTCCCCAATTATTTATATAATTATTTTGTTATATATATATATATATATATATATATATATATATATATATATATATATATATATATATATATATATATATATATATATATATATATATATATATATATATATATATATATATATATACATATATACATTTGTATTCATCATTATTCCAGAGCGAGACTATTAACCGAACAGAAATGAAACAGGATCACCCCCTAAAAAATGGATTTGTTAAAATAGATTTTTTTCAACGTCAAAATCGATGAAACATTATTATAATGAACCTTGTATATTTGAGTACCTTGTGTATCATGATAGAAAGCAAATATTTTATTCTGTTCCATTTTAAGCGAATTTACTACTTAATTAGCAGGTGAATTTAATTGGAAGTTGTTGATAGCTTCTGTGTCATAATAAAACGTATAAATGGATCAAGTCTTGCCTCTTCGAAGATTAAAATGTGTAGGAAACAATGGAATAGCCAGTCAAATCTCGTGGGTAAAATCTAATGGGAATTTTCAAGAATACATTTTACAATTTAAGAGCTTAGATTCAAAGATATACGTGGGTTAATTCGAGAAAGAAGTCTATAAACATATTAAAACAAGTTTTTAACAGCTTTGTTAATTATTCCTCATCAGCAAGGCATTTACTTATTATTTTAATTGGCCAAATTTTTAGGGTGATGCCATTTCATTTTGAAACTATATACTGTTATAATGAATGTGCCTTAATTGGGGAACAATGATTTTTCATCAAGTTTCGATGGTAATAAAAATGATGAAAAATAATTTGTATGTATAACACAGAGATGACTGGGTATATACTCATATTGTTTACAAACATCAATTCATGTAGCCAAAAAACGAAAAACGAAAAAATACATGTACTTCAATATTCCACTATTAGATTGCCTATATATTGTGTTATTCATTCAGCTTTTGTGTTAATTTAGACCGTTTGCAGTCACCCAAAATGATTGTCCCCATACCAACAATAGAAAACCACATCGATGAATAAATAATTGAGTTATATTCTTTTCAAACTAAGAGTAAATAAGACAAAATTTATAGGTAAAATTGCATTCAGCAGCACTCGTCTTCAAGGTGCATTGGTTGTGAAACTGTACTCACAATAATCATCGTGTAATTTCACTCGACATATGGGCCTATGTCTTCTTTTTTCTTCACTCTGTAACTGAAATTAGTTGAAACCACACGGGATAGTTCGTTTATATATTTATCACTCAAAACTAGCAAGCCGCGTTCAAGAATAGCATACGATTTTTCTTTATATAATACCAAAGAAAGAAAAAAGAAAAGAAAGGAATCTTTTGGGATAGGATATCGTTAAAATACATAACGAACAAATAAACCTTGTAGAAAACGCTTATTATTTGCTTCTTTCAACAAATCTAAAACAAATACGCACTAAACTAAACGACAAGAGCACGTCATTAAAAAGAAGAAAAAGGTTTAAATAAACATATTACTAGACTAAAGTACGATAAAATAGATTTTTCGAGCTTTTTTTTTTTTAGTATGGTCAAAAGTCTATAGGTTTTCAACTGTAGGAGGACAATACAAATGGTTTCAACCGGGAATGAGTAAGTAAAATGGCTCCATCCGAAATTGTGATTTGTATTTTAATAAAATCTACGCATATTCAACCACAACCGGTAATTTATTTCACAGACTATTCTGGGAGTGCGTATATGTAAATTTTCTTCAAGCTAATCAGTGCGTATAATGTCTGTACATTTTTCAGGTTACATTTCGATGTAGCTTGATAGGCCTAGATCACTTTATCTTTATATATAATGTTACATATGTCTAGAGTAGCTCCTACAATCTGGAAGTGTTTCCTGTATTATAATTTATAATAGGCCTATTATATATCCTCATATAATAACAATATTGCCAGGATAATCGTGAGAAGAATGATTCACGGAGGACCGTAAAATCGACTTCTGAACTTGTACACTTCAATTGGGGAAAAAGAGAGGAAATTAATCACACCTCTTGATACATGTTCCACACGGGTGTATATTTTCAACTGATATATAATATAATCACCAATTGTATCTTTGATAGCAAATGGATTACCGTACTTGAAAAATATATAAATGTTTTTGCTGAATTCCACGAAACTGTAACATCATTATATGTATGTGCAAAACTGATGATGATAATAAAAAAAAAAAAAAATCGGGTTAAATTGCAGTATTTGGAAGTGATTGGCTCGCACATTGAGCTATACGTATATGAATGAAATAAAGATTGACGAAAGTAATTTGATCATTACTTGGAATTCTTAATATCTCGATTCTAATTATGATGGAATCTTTTTAATGAACCAAATCCAAGATAAAATCTGACTTGATCATACGTGCAGGTCTGGAGGTCTTTGAACCTCGTATAGGCCCTGTCTGAATCTTCAATAATTTAGGCGCGAAAACACACTAATCTATTTTCAATTCATAATAGGCATATGTAAAGCAACGTGTTAGTTTTCCTTTTGTTACCATATATTTTTCTCAAGTTTCTTTTTCATCAACACTGTGTGGATATAATCACTATACTGTGAGTACTACTTAGTACCAAGGTAATGTTTCTAATATACACAGTTTTAATATACCTGGAATATACATGAAATAAAGACTGAACAAGAGAGATAGTTGAATGTGAACTTTTTATATCACCTATACGAATCCATTTCTCACGCAGTTTTACAGCTCGTGTTAAATGTCTATGATTGCTTTATAACAGTCATTTGAAATCATAAAAATTCTATATTTTTCGTTAATAATAAAATTAAAAAAACAAAAAACAATAGCAGATAATATCTTGAACAGTTGAAAGAATATTTCTAGGAAATGTTCTAGGTTATATTCACTCAGCTTGACCTAGACATCGTAGAAATTATATTAATTACTAGGTTTGAAGAAAATATTACAAACATCTTAAATAATGATTTTTTTTCTAGGAATTCTCCCCGGTCGTAAATAGTTACTGGTAATATTTCATCATTGTAACACGACATTGCAATTATATTTTGTATAATATAGAAATACATAGCAGACATGATCGTATATATACATTTTTGTATTGTGTCTGAAAAGTCTGCATGAAAGTATAATTATTTGTTTCATCACGAAATGAACTAGTATACAAGCGATGCATGGAAAATGTATGATAAAATATAGAATAAGTTTATTTGTATTAACATAAAATCTAAATTTTGAATTAAAAATACGGCAAGAACAATATGATATGTTGCGTGTGATTGAACGGTTCATGCTACTTAATTGAGGTCTGCTTACTTTGTAGATGATGAAAAATGATTTTTTTGTTGTTCAGATTGCTATTTTGGTTGCCAATAACAAAATCGGTGACAAAATGTCACAATGTCAAAAACGAAACTATACGACAAAATACATCCAATTCATCAGTATTCACAAAAATTAAATAATACGTCAAATTGTCTTCGTGAAACTAGCATTATTTCAACAAATCAGTTGTTTTCATCTCGTAGATTTCAACAATCCATACTCTACCAATGAAGAAAAAAAATGCATTCGGATCAAATACAGATGGAAAGTCAGAGAGAAATGATCAATCTAGTCTTTTCGAACCAATCTTTAGATAGACTAATAGATTCAAAAAGACATATTGTATACATTCGGTCGTCTATTATATTCATTTTCTTCTGAGAATAGTTGAGAAAATACACACATCATTTTTTTTGTTATATAGCCCACTGTCACCCTTTTGCAATGATTAAGTACGTTACTTGTCACTCTTGCACCTTAATCCCATCCAAAATTGTCTTCCGTTCTTCGTTGTTTTCAATATATTTCTTCTTCTGCAATCTTCGAGACGTTCAGTAAAAACACAATGATGCAAATGATGTGAGTACGGTAAAGCCAAGAGCACGGTATGAAGTTCCTACTTCAACTAAATCACGTAGGAACTCTATACCTCGCTACTGGCAAGTACCATCAATGACTGTTGCTTTCGAACCAACCGACCAACCAACATACAGCCATACCACATCATTTATCTGCGACCATCTTCATTCTTCTGTCTTCTGTCTTCTGTCTTCTAAAATGGTCTTCGTATATTTCAAGTGGATGTCATTAACATTCAATAATCTTATATTTATGCGAAATATTATGATCACCAACAGCGCAGTCCTGGTGTTGGAGTTCATTGGTTTTGAATAATTAAAATGGGGTGGTAAGATTGCCCTTGTGGTGCCCCGTCCAAACGATCCTACCTTTCATCACAGCCGTAATTGAGTAACAATGATTTTGTATCAAGTTTCGATGTTATATAAAAAAAAAATTACTCAGCTAATTTGATTACAATTTCATCTAATCCACTTCAATTGAATAATTTCAATATTGCTATTATTAACACACAGCTATCGAAATTATTGAAATTATATTGTCTATGTTATCAAAAACGTGTTTCAACTGGAAGTCTGATCAAGTATAGGACTCGATGAATTTCGGATACGTAATCATAAATCTATCAAATTCAAATGTTTGCAAGGATAAATGTATTTTGTTGAAATAAATGCGGCACCTTTTCACATATGGAAGAGCTAATAACATCCCCTTCCTTACACCTTTTTGCGACCTTGTTATCCAGCTAATTACACGTGACCTTTCCGAATACATTCATTCAGAATTTGTCTAGGGGGAGTTTAAAATTGATCCTCTATACAAACATGGCTTATGATTTGTTCACGTTTCCAATATGGATTAACCTACCCTTACATTTATCGACATTTTATTAGGTTATACAGTAGTGTATTCTGAATTAAACGACAGTTTCAAGTTGAACACATAATTTCATTGATAATTTTGTTTATTCAACTACTGTTGATTTTAACAACTGAAAATCATCCCCTAACTCATACTCTGCTCTTGTAACTTTATTCGATCTTCAAGAGTTTTTTTTGTTGTCGTTCGGATCGTTTCTTTTCTATCGTTCTTTATATAATATAAAAGGCGGTGTGTAGTTGAACGTGAAATGTTCAATTGAACCGTTGCCATGACATTAGTTAGAGGAGAACAAGTGGCATTGTGGGGGAGGGAGGGAGGGATGAGGTGGGGAGAATGACAGAAGAGGGGAGGAAGAGATGCAAATGGCAAGAATCACTTACATCTCCGCATCTGTAAACTATTAACGAGCTATCGAATAGAAATCGTTGAAAAATATAGTGTCTCATTTTCTCCTCAAGTCCATATATATGTATACGCATATATAGTGAATATTGCTCTCAATGTATTATAATTATAATTCATTTGGTTATAAGCATTTATATATATCATTTATACAGTTAAAAATGATTATTGGAAACGTCAATATGTGGCCATTAAAATAAGCACAATATACAATAGGTCTACGTTTTTTATAATATTGAAACTTTTAATTTATTCGATACTCTCTCATTGAACAGTCATGTTTGTTGAATTTCTATATATGAAGTTCTGTAAGTTCATTATATTAATCTTTGCTAATGAACTGAAAAAAACAAGACACAATTAGTGACTGAAAAATATCCAATAATGAATTATTATCTCAGTATCCGAATTAACATCGTCATTTTTCAAAACAGCATTAAGGAAAAATAGATCACGACTTTGAGAGTAATTGTGAATGCTAGTTTTAAATGAACAGTAATACATGTATGATTACTACATCAGAACCGGCCCAACCCTGAACAAACTACTGCGATAAGGCGTGTACGATTTATAAAAAGATCTAATGAATGATTATTGACTTCCGTCTGTGTTATAAATAAAACTTTGGGAAGAATTTTTCTAGCTGACAAGACTTATTTTATATTTTCGTTGAACCTGAACCAATCTGGAATATATTGTTTCTGTATAAAATAATTATTAATGGTTATAATTTTTTTTTTTTCGAATTTTAGTATTAGATAAAAACTGATATTTCCTTATTCGAAGAAAACGCAGTCACAAGGATTTAAACATTTGTTCCGTAAGCAAGTGGGGTGAAAGTCCCAATTATATCAAATTTAGGAGTGGAATTTCATAGTTGAGGAATGCAGCTAATCTGTATCACATGATGAGGGGTTATAGCAAGCATACATGTTCGCCGCCATATTGTGACGTCATGTCTAGTGGGGGGGGGGGATTGTCGTCAATTAGATATAACCTTGGTTTTGATGGACTGATATATATTTTTCAACTTTTGAATTTCTCCTCGTAGATATTCTCCCCTCCCCCTTTCCCCCCCACATAGCGTCCTAATATTATTCAGTCGCGTCCCCGCCCTATTCCCATGTGATATGAAATACTTACAGCGCGGGTAAGAAAAAAAATTAATAACGTAAATTTTTTAAAATCCTTCACAAAAAGGCTTTTCTAGAATCCCTTGTATTTTCCGTTCGGTTGAGATTACTATAAAAATGAAACAACGATTCGGTCTTTGACTTCTCAACTTGGTTAGAAATTAAGAACAGGAAAAAAGTTCTACGCACTTTTTTTTGTTGCGTTTTCGTGTAGCCATTTTGTTTAGTCATTTGAATTCAAGGTTGAAATAAAATTAAGTAGTAGGTACCGCTGTTGAATTATCGTCAGGTAATTGGCTATTAACCAATTCGAAACTGTTTGAAAGTTAAATCTATATATAGGCCTAACAGCGTATTAATGATGTACGCGTTTTTATTTCGGAATATGTGAAAAATCATCTATCATCTATAGAAAAAGATACGTGTACACAGCTACACATACATCCATTTACTTCTATATTCGATTCGACAAATTTATTCAGTCGTATTCGATTCCTTCATCTCGTATAATCACTTTTGATAATTATTATTATATTAAATTCACATACAATAAAGACCTTAAGAATAACACAATGACCCTTATTTCTAATTTGATCTAACAGGAATAAGACTCACTTGTTATTCTGAAAATGTTAAAACATGACAATCATTTTCGTGCATTTACTTTTCAATTGGGACGTTGTATACACAATGAACGGAGTCATCGTAAACGTAACAAAAAACAACTTGAAAAGATTGTATTGTCAATAAATTTCTCCAAGCGGATTACTAAACTTATACAAACACTTTTTTCTTTCTGTCCGATTTTTGTCCGACTCTATTTGCATGCTGAATTGTCTACAAAAAACGTCTTGTGCTGGTTGGGTTTGCGAGTCAAGAATAATATATATGAAGAAATCAAGGGAATGACGTAGATAGATGGATCTATTCTTTTCGTGTTCTTTTCTTTTGTCGAGCAAGGTAAATACAAGTACAGTGCTGTATATAATATTCTCGTAGTGATAAATAAAAGAACGTATAGTATAGGCCTAGATTGAATTTAGATTTTTATCCAATTTATTTGAATGTTTCTGGAATAAAGTTATCATCACAGGTTAATATTGTTATTTAAATTTCCATTTCGTTCAAGTACATCAACATGGATATGGAATCTATTGATTGTTATAGATCTATATATTGACAAATCTTGGTTCGCGTATATACTAATTGCCAATTATATGTCTATTCACTGTATAAGTGCACTTTGTGTTCACACAATCTATTTCGTTTGCTATATATTTGAGAAATATGAATCATTAAAATAACTAAAATATCGAATCGTTCCTGCACGTCAGTCAATAGTTGCCATCTAGTGTATCATTTATTAAAATTAAAATATACAATACAATACAATTCTTCGAGGCAAACGATGAGAAAGCCGGTAAATAATTCCTATACTTTCAAGACTCACAATCCTAGAAAAAGTTATAGGGTTGAAATAATATTACAGATATAAAAAGCTAAGTATACATCACAAAATAATTAATTTTGGCGGCTATTTTAACATGCATACCTTGACCACCAGTTTGTTATGCAAGCTACAATAAAATTAATGACATATCATTACGTACTAGTCCTATAGCATTATCAAAACGAAATATCAATAATTGAATCGGAAAATGTAAGTCCATAAAATATTATATCCCTATACAAGTTGAATGTCCTGACATAAACTTGAATAATTTGTTTGATCTTCGTAAAATGTTGAAACTAAATTCCCTAAGACATCATAATAAAAATAGTGGATCTATCGACATAAAAAAATAAAGTGCTGTAATTCACGAATATATAGGCCTACGATAACGTGAGCTTAAGTATAAATGCATAATATTTTTTAAATAATGTGTATTTCCATACGTACTTACTTATTTTCCATTGAAAATGTGCATAGGCCTAAGCCTATAGTAAACATGTAACAAATTCGAACACTTAATTTTCAAAAAAAGAACGTCGCATTAGTTTCTTTCAAACACACGAACACGGTAAAAGATTAGCTCAAAGTGAAGCACTGCCAACTCTATATAACATGTATACTCGGAACAAACGTAGCAATATACTGACGGGCAATCTACGAGCGGTTTATTTATACCCGATGACTGCACTATGTGAACGCTCACCGTAAAGTGACCCGTGCGTTCGAATCCGTTTGGCATGCATGCTTGCTCGGCGTGGCCTAGACGGGCCTCTCTTGCCTTGATACTGACCCCCTCATTCTACAATAACCCTTGAATACCCAATACATTATTTATAAACAGAAGTGTTTCAGTGGAATATTTTCGTTCATTCAAGACAATAATAATTGATTTACCTGGATTTCCGATTATACGGTAAGTGAACCAATCCGATGTGATCCAAAATCTATATGACAATTCCACAAACTTGGCTATAGGCAAATGAAAGATGGATCATGATCGAGTGTAGTATTAATATGATTATATGAATATGATCGACACGTCCAACGTTTGTTACTGAATAAGTATAGTTGTATAACTTGATTGACTGTATTTTTGAGGGGTTCGTTAAGAAATGTTCATTGACTGAATCAATGAACTACGTAAAACTTGCATAGTTGGGTGATCGTCATAAAAACCACAACAATATTACATTGCAGTTTTGTAGTCTCTATAATAGTATGAATAGAGCAGTTTCGTATAGACCCTACCCTAATATTTGTTTACTGAAATCGATTTACATTTTATTCAATATGTCCTCCGTTCGTTAGGCCTACTATAAAATGTCTATAGGCCTGTGCTCTGTATTGCAACGCCTTGTTCAACTGTCATACCGATTATTCCCGAATATTTGAGGTTCATTTAAAAAAATTAATACACATTGTATCTGCATTGGAATGCACTCAGCTGGTATAATGTTTTTTTTTTATAGCAATGCTAATTTGTTTAATGTATAGGGCTACAAATAAATATTATCCTATGGGGCAATACGCATTCATTATCCCACACGGTTAACTAAAATGCACTTTATAATTCGAGCGTTCGTATATAAAGAATGGATACCTACTTGTATGAGTAAATTGCTTCATCAAATATAGGTAAGTATTCTGTTTAATGAGCTTCAAATATTATTCATTTCTTAACATATTGAACCGAAGTTGACAATAATGAAATCTTTTCGAGAACAAATTCAGCTTATAATGTGAAATATAAGTGAAGTTAAAATCGTTGATCGGGAGAACTATCATCAGGAATAAGGTAATGTATTGTTCCATAAGTCTATCATAATGTTTGGTCGTCATTGACACCAAAGGAACGAAAAGTTGATCTTAGTTTCGTCGTCTAAACCATCATTCATGAAATTATTTCTGTCTAGACTAGCCTTGCGTTATATCCGTGTCGCTTATGGCCATTTACTAAACAACTGGTATTTCTGTTTTTTTCCCCTAATTTCATTTTAATTATGTATAAAGTTACAGCGAGTGGGGAGTGAGAAAATTGGTTTCCTAATTTTAGACAAGAGGTAAAACTTTTGTTTCCTTGTCGAGAACACCTGTAGGAATGGGCAAACCTTTTTTGTTAGATCTAATAGATTAACTTCGAACATTCCTGTTTATACTTTTTCGAGGACAATTATGTCCCGCATGAATTATTTGTCACCCTGTGTTTACGTACAGTTTTGAACATAAAACGACACAAAATTGATGATTTTAAGCATCTTTGTGTATCTTTTCAAATGTGAGTTATGACTAAATAAATAATAAGGTTACCGTGATCTTCACAGTTCCTGAATTTTAGCTGTCTGTTCACTGGTCACGTAATTTTTCATCATACGTGAATCCCAAAAATATTACTGTCGTTTATACCAACGTTATTGTTGTGATAATTTGAGGTAGAAAGGTTGAAAATGAGACGGATTATTGAGAGCGAGAATCGCGGTTAGAAACCCGGCTACATATTTTGAAAGCGGTAATCGAGTAACGCTGCATCGAATTTCTACAATTTCCGAAGTGTTTACAATCCTACTGTTTTCGTGGATACAAGTGTAGATCTATTCTGAATACGGGTACGATTAATTTTCCATATTTTTTCGGGTATCACTAATTCGTACCAAATTTTTCACTCAGATCTCACCGCATACTGAATTTTAGATTGAAAATTGAATCCAACGGAAACAATTTGAAACGAATAATACTCCATTTTCTATATACGAAACCCCAAAAACCAATTTTCTACAATTCTTTCAATTTTACCCTTTCGTGTCTAGAAATATCCCTCTCTCATCACCAACATGTTTGAAGGTTTTAGGGGATGTTTTTTTCTTTTCTTTTCACCGCGTCACACATACACAGTCTTCCATCTGTCTTTTGACAAGTCTGGGAGGCATTCGAAGAAAGTTAGGGGTGGTATGACTTGGAACAGACATCAAGCTAGGGGTAAGTCTGATGGTATTATAATAGGCCTACTCCGCTAACCCTGAGGGGCAACTCATTATAGTTATTAGATACACGCGGATATAATAGATACCTAATTCATTTTCGAAAAAACACCTCATCGTTAGTGATCAGATGTTGAGACGAGCTTATGGTTGGAAGAGCTTTCTTCCATCAGATGATAAATGAAGGAAAAAGAGTTGAGAAACTAACCCTTATGTCGGAAGAAAGATATATTTAATTTGTTGGAAGAAAATATTCACGAGAACCACCCACCGAGAATTAGATGTGGTAAAAAAAAGTTCTTGTAAAACAATCTGTCAGAAAACCATTATTTCCCATTACTATAGCAGGCTGTGCGTGTTCAACAATGAAGGAAAAAACACAGATTGAAATAAAAACGAATTTTTTATTTCCTGTTTAGTTGTCTAGTGGTTTCCGATTTACATTTTATAATCATTTTATATATTTCTATGTCATATATATATTTATATATATATATATATATATATATATATATATATATATATATATATATATATATATATATATATATATATATATATATTATATATATATATATATATATATATATATATATATATATATATATATATATATATATATATATATATATATATATATATATGTAGTCTCTTTCTTTAATTCAATTACAAATGAAAGGGGCTATTAATTTTAATTGGCCTTTTGTGTTTGAAACCCAACGTAATAAAAATGTATCCCTTGTATTTTCCTCACAAGATGAATGATACATACATAGCTTCTTAGATTCTAGACTGTAGAAACATCTTCTACATCTTCAATAGACTTCATTTCAATTACTCGGTGCTTGTCATAGGGAACATATTTCCATGACATTTTAAAATTGTATTAATTCACTTTCATACATGAAACTATCCGCGTGTATCATTTTATATCATAAGAAGATAATCCCTAGATCTATTCCTAACCTCTAACAAAAACCAGTACATACACTTTTATCTTTCATTCATGCATCCATTAGGCCTAGGTTCGAGAACTCGTTCGGATATAAGAGTTGATTATTCTACGTTAAATGAAGACGTCAAGATACAAATCAGTTCAACAAATAAAACTATTTTCTACCACACACAAAGTGGTTTACTAAATAAATAATCATCACTGTTCATTGTGTACTAGTATTATAGAGTCGTGATCTCAAAGTACGCTATACCCATTATTGATTAGAATCCATTCTCGAAAACAAGTTGGGAATGAATATTAACTCGACGGAAAACAAGTACTTTCTTAACTTATAGTATTAAATTCCTTGCCCTTGCATGTGTATGTATTTTTTTGAATCAATTGTAATTGATTCAAATGAAACTATTTTATCCACATGCATTGTAACAACGCATCTTATGAGATTTGTCTACGTATATATCCATGAAAATAATGAAGACAGTTCGTGATGTAGAATTATATATACCACGTTTTTATTTTAAATGTTGGTACCGTGTTTTTCATTTACTTGCTCAACACACCTTAACTGCTTAACATTAATTAACAGGTAGCTACTGGGAAAAGGCGGCAACGCATATTATACGAGAAAAATATGTAGAGAGAACGAACCATGTGTTTCCTTTTTTAATGCAATGGTAAATTTTGAGAAATAAAATTATAATAATTGTGGGGTTTTAAAAACTGAAATAGGATATAGCCTATAATATATATATATATATATATTATACTTCAATTATAAACTCTGGATACTTCCGTGCGAGTAATTGCTGTTTTTATTACGGTGTTACTGTTGTTGTTGTTGGTAGTCATGACGGCTCATTATTTTGTTGGGATTAGTTTGGTTTTAGTAAGCGAGTGAGTGTGTGGCGTGAAATAATCATCTGACGGTCAAATCTCTATTATAAATAAATAAATAAGTATATATATATATATATATATATATATATATATATATATATATATATATATATATATATATATATATATATATATATATATATATATATATATATATAAATATATATAATACAATCTCATAATCTTTATATCATCTGTGTTCATACATTTGAAGACACTGAGTATGAACTTGGAACAACGCTGCGTTCTTTTGAAATGAAACCAATTGAAAATAAAAACTATTTCTTTAGATTTCAGTTTCACAAAAATATATCTAAACTTAATTGTGATTTCAATAACTCGATGGTCACAATTTCTCATCAGTATGAAACAGACCAAACAATCTCAGATAGGCCTACGGATAATAAAGAATTTCATTCTGGTCCCACACAATTCTAGTAATTCGAGTGGAATTATCTTCAACTAGATATAGACCTATATATAACTGCAGTGCTCGAACATGTAGCCAACATGATAAAAACTCATCATGAACTAAAAACCTGAACAACCAACCGGCAACCCTTATTAAGCAATACACTTTTCTGGTTCAATCGTTCAATACCAAATTAGGAAGTAAAACTGTAGAATGGAACGGCATTATTCTATAACAGAGAACCTAATCAAAACCAAGGCGCAATGCAATTACGAATTCTACTCTCGTTAAAAGGGTAATTTGAAAATGATATTATACCATGTTCTTGATATACTATATCATTTTTATATGTAAGTTACAGCTCTTTATCTACAGTTCGAAAATGCATTCCATTTTTATGGTTCACATTTATAGTGTAGGCCTATAGTCAAACAGGAATGTATTCACCATTTCTTATTGAATGAATTACTATATTCGTTATTATCAAACTTCTCGGATGAAAAAAATGTGCGTTATCTCTTATAAAATGTCGACGGAACAGTTTTGGTGGGAAAAGGACTGATAGCGAAAAGTCAAAGCCATGAGAAAAAAATGTAGTCATGGCATATGGCATTCATTCTATGTATTTTATAAGTCAACAAATTCCGAGGAAGAGATCTTCTATTTTTTTTTTTTTACATACAAGCATGAAAATCGTTTTTAGATTGAGCAAATAAATGTTCAGGAGATTTGTTCCCGCTTAGTCAATATATTGAAGTTATAATTATTCAGAATCTTCTCAGTTCTCACTCACTCTAGTGTGTACATACATAGTATGTTCGGATATTGGTAGTGGTAGAGTGTGTATTTGCTAAATCCCCGCGTTAAGGCCCGACGGTTAGGGCTAAAATAGAGTTAGGGTCGACGCCGATGCTACCGACGCTCTAAATCCAGCTACAAATTGACTTATCGACGCTCCCTTTACTCTCTCTCTCTCTCTCTTTACCCCTCACTCCTCACTCTCCAGTCCCCATCGGGTCCCCTTTCCTATCACCCATCTTGTCACACGTTTACACCAGTAATGCTTCTTTGCATAAAGTAGTATATGTTATATTAGAATCATCGTATTTCTCAAAACATTATAAAGATCTCATTTTCATTATTAACTGCAAATAACCGACGACCATAAGATTCTGATAGCCAATACGTCGTATATTTTTGTGTATGGTTCTACCATATTTTTTTCAATGTTTCAACCGAAAGTTTTTTTCGTGAAATACATAAATATATGCAATAATATACAACAGTTACTGTATATAATTCGTTTTTAAAATGATGATTTTCTTCAATTGAATAGGTTCTTGTAAAAAATGCACCAGCACAAGTCAACTTTTAGCGGGAAAGGCAAAATGCCATCAATATGGCAAGAATCGCGTGTGCCAAAATGTTTGTTTCCATTCCATGCCAGTAGAAAGCGCTTTTAATTCAAACCGAAAATTCATTTTGACCCCGAGTCAAATAGCACGACCTCAACGGCTGTGATGATATCATCTACTGAAAAAGATCTCGAAACAAAAATGTGTCGTTATATAAACTTGCCTGCTAACGTAGACGAAAGACGCGATAGTCGGAGCATCTCTCGAAACCCCAGCTAAATGATATGATCGCGATTCTCCTAGTTTCTATGGTAGTGTGGGAATTTTAGAATTCTATTTTCATTCCGCCAGCTGTCTTTTCACTCACAAATAAATATATATATATACATATTATTATTATTATTATTATTATTTACGACAGAACATTTCTGTTAGGTAAGAATTGGGAAATTAAAAAAGGTTAGTGAAATGGATAACAAAACCATTAATTATATTTATATTTTCATAATGTATATACTTTTTTCTTTTCTTGTCGATTATCTAAATTTGTCGTTCGTGATAGAAACCGAAATGGTTTATATTTAGATAGTCTTAAACGTATTGTAGTGAACAACGCTCCCCTTTTCACACGTGTTCGAAAATTCAGTTCAAATCGTTGAAGTTCAACTTACGAATTTTTGTTATTCTATTATTTAAAAAAAGAATTCTTACCCGTATTATCTGTCCCATTTAGTGGTTACATGTCACACTTTACAAGATATATTACATCTCAACTGAAGAAGCGTGGACTGATTGAATCGTATCACTCAATGCCACAAAAACTCAAAAGAAATACATCCCTTAACAAATCTTTCAATATAACTATTATTGTATGTTGTATCCACATTGCCTCTGTATTCTTCTATGACTGAAAGTCGGCAGGTATTTCTAACAAGGGTTGTGAAAAAAGATTTTTTTTTTTTACCAAGGCGTTGAGGCGAATACTCTTCTCGAGTGCCTCCGAGGGCTCAATTTAGATACGATTTCTTTGTCACCCTGACAAAAAGCCGTAACCCCAAAATAAATCTGAACATTTGAACCCCGCGGTATTCTAGGATCTTCCATATCAAACAGGTATTAGCCCCGAATAGAAAGCTACTCATTGAAAAATATAAAGAATGAATCTCGAGGGATTTCTCTCTGGATGCTTGACAACCCTATAATAATCTTATATCCGAATGTCACTCTCAAGTCAAAATATACCAACTAGACATGACAATTTTTTTCTTATTATCTCATTGCGTAAACCTCAGAGGCTTAGGGGGTTGAAAAATAATGGAGAAAATAATAATACAAAAAATATATAAAGGTGAAACCATTTTTTTTTCTGTCGTGCAATATATATATATATATATATATATATATATATATATATATATATATATATATATATATATATATATATATATATATATATATATATTGGGCCTAGATATATCGTTGACGGAAACGGGAAGCCTTTTGTGAGGTTCAAACCGCATGTGAAAAGAAAATTGTGGTATCGGAATCTTCTACTTTATTGTGCCATATTATAATAGATACCTTTCAGCAAAAACGAAATTAAATCATGATTACTGTATGAAATTATTATCTCATTACTGCCACACGAGCACGCAATCTATACATACACTCTATTACAATTAAAAAATGTAAGAAATTTATCGTAAATTCTTGTACATATGCCACAGAATAAAATTAATCAATCAAAAAATCAAAAAATGTTAGGAATGTTGTATTAATCTGTTATCTTTGAAAAATGTAAGGTGAAAACTTTGTACTTTTACCTGGAAACGTCGCAGAACCAAACGCCGTCTTTTTCATGCCGTATGCCCAACACTGTTATTGCCGCATGTTTACAAGTGAATCGCTGTATCACTGCTTATATTTTACGAAGCGAATAACTCGTCTCTCTGTGTGTGTGTGTATGTGTGTGATTTTTACCAATTAATTGTAATCAATTTGTTTTCTTCATTTCTTTGGTCACATATGTCGTTTCGATCACAACGCTCGCCCGCTATTATATGTGCACACTTTACTCCCAAACAATGTGTCGAATGTGAATTGGCGCAAAAAATCTTCGAAATGGGAAATAATCTGTTTAATGTTGAAATTTCAATATGAAAAATTATTTTTTAATATTCACTTTGTTTCTTTATTCCTCTTCTCAATGAAAAAAAAATGATAATATTTTTGAAATACAATTTTTTCTTGAACACCTGTTTGTGAAAATCTTGAGACACACAACTCAAAAACTGACAATAGCTATTGTGCAAATTATATACATACATATATATATATATGTATATACATAGAATTCCACAAATCATAATTAACGAGTAGTTGATATAAAATATATGTTTCGCCGGTATTATCTATCCACTCCAGGTATAGTAGTAGTTTTCGTTTAGATGTATGATAATATAAATAGTTTGAAAATGAAATGTTTTCTAAAATTATATATATATATATATATATATATATATATATATATATATATATATATATATATATATATATATATATATATATATATATATATATATATATATATACACATATGTACATACATATCTATATGTATATATGTCGAAGACGACGGAGCAGGTTGCACGGCGATCTACCTCGTACGACGGTATAAGAGAAGTAGCGGGAAACACTGTGCGAGCAAAGCTTCGTTAGTATGGCTCGACCGGCGGCGGGAAAAGAAGCTACGTAGGAAAAGAAGGAAGGAGAGAAGGAGGGTAAAAAAAGGGAAGGCGCGGATCCAAAAGAATAAGAGGGGAAGTTGTAGATGGTTTGAGGGGAATGTATGTACGAAACTAACAAGGAGTGTACGTAGAAAAAAAGGAGGGAGTGAGAAAGAAACAGAATGAGAGAGACAGAAAGATAGAGAGAGAGAGAATGTGGTTCTCTTGAGAATTTTCAAGACATAATTCTTATGTTGAAAGATCCCAGTGTACCAGTATTTAGGTTGTAAATGGTAAATACGCAGGATATGACGTTTGAGGAAATGCATTTTTGAGATAGAAATATTTCCTCATACAATTATTAGGCTATATATCCTCATAAAATTATCAACAGAAGTCGCTGAAATTGAATGTATTGCACTGTTTTTTTATAGATATTTTGAACATTTTCGTAGCACTTGATGGTGTTATATATGTGTAGCCATTAAAGGAAACAGTTCTTGGTAAATAATTGATCAGACATAAGTTAATGTTGCCGTATAATTATTAGGTTAATCGAAATTAATCTGTCGTTGCGGTCGAAATGTGACTGTCGTGGTACGTTGTTTTGAGTCGCGAACAGTGAACCACTTTTGCTACGTCACAAACTTTTCGTTTATACACAATGATATGATATTGTTGACGATTCAGCTGATCACTCGCATGAAGATTTATCGAAATCAAAACTCAGAAAACACATTTAAAAAAAACATACGTTTCATTTTGATTTTGATTTTCTGTGGAGGTATTTAAACACACTTGTAGGGGGTGTTATTCGTTGAACATTGAATCCTTAATTCAGGCGATAATCCATCGAAGGAACGAGATGTTTCAACATTCTTGAATTCGTAATCCTTGAGTGATTATAAATTATACAAATTTTTCAATATAATGTTTATTTTTTTTAATATAAGATATTGACGTGTTGAATGTCACCAGATTCTTCATTACCGCCCTCCCTCCAAAACAACACAACAAATCCACCCAAAAATCAGTACACAAGTAAAACTAGTATCAGTGCTCACCAAAACCAAACTAAATTATACCAAGCTGCACCTCTTTTGCCCAAGTTAAAACATTGTACACGCATCCGCAAACACTGCATTCACTACATTTACGACAAACCAAATCTCATTGCATAGTCCCCTCCCCTCCTTTCATGTAGAATATTATACCCCCCACTACCCAAACTTTATCCCACTCTCCTCGTCGCTTTTTTCACATGTAGCTTATCATCACTTCCGGTTAGGAATCCGACTTGCGCCATTTCAAGTGTTTCCGCCCTATTTCGTAGTGACGAAGGCAATGCGCTTGTCCTTTTTTACAAGTCCCTCCTATTTTACCACCCCGTGCTCACTAAATTTCCCCTACAGTTTTTATATTTTTTTATTTTCTTTGGCCACGCCTTAAATTTATTTCCCCCACCATGAAAAGAGTCTGAAATAGTTGAGGGTATTGACGATAGAGTGCAGATCGGTGGTGGGGAACAGCGCTGTCTAGTAGTCAAGATATAAACCAAGAGGGAAGTGAGGGGAATGATTTGTAAGTAGGTAGAGCCATCTTACGGCTAAAGTTTCAGTTAATATTGGTAGGAATCCAAAATACATGAAAGATATTTGATTCTGGATAAATGATGAACTATGATTTATTAATCGATAGTTAATTTAGATATATGTTTCATTTCGATGTATCATTCAATTTTCTAGGATTTGTGATTATTACTGGAAGTTTCACTGTCTCGCATGGAATGCGTACGATATTCTTTTAAATAGACAAATCATTATAGTAATTTTATTTGAAAAAAAAATTCCAAAAGACTTGAGATGACTTGAAAACTACTCATTTTAAAATATTGGAAAATCAATCATAAACTTTAGTATCTAAAAGTCAGATATAAATTCTTAAAACTAAATCATAATGTGCACCGTCAATCACAAAAATATATTCAATACACTTCAATAAAACTATTGTGACAAATAACAGTGATATAGTCTTTAGTCTGATGATTATCATTCGATTTTCAGGCACTCTTTTTTGTATTTCTCATTGAAATGAATGTATTAATTGAGCCTACTTCTCTGGATCCATATGAGAGAACACACTCACACACGTACCTAATAAAAGACCTTCATTTTCGTTTTTACTGGCTCCCGCAGAGGACTTATCGTTAACGTAAATTGATTTCATTCGAGGGAATGTCGGCATTTAAATAATTGTCTTCCTTTAAGTCGCGTTAGATTAAAACTCCCCCACTGTGCTGAATGCAATGATCAATGACATTGATGTGGCCGTTAAAAACTAAAACGTTCGAAATTTGAATAGAAATTACTTGACTGTGAGCAACGTGTAAGATCACGTGACGGTTCTTTACTGCCCGTTCGACTCGAAACCGTCAGGTATTATTTCAGCTCGCGCGTGGGTTTTCACCATTTTACCGGCAAAAAGATTCGTTTTGAGATTATAAATTGGTACATGTTACACCATATGGGATTATAAATTCATTATTAAACATTTTTTGAATTCATTAATCAAAGTTTGGGTGGGGTACGTTGGGTATATGTTTTGTTCATATATATAGGCGCAATTAATTTTCACCATCGTTCCTGATACTGGAACGTACTATTTGAATTTAATTTAAATTCACTTGAAATCTCTTTGCCGTAAAATAGTTGCTTTCAAAGAAGTGCACACTTTTCGAAAAATTTTATTCATCTATAACCTGATCACTCGTACCCTCAGAGATCGCTGAAAAAACAATAAAATCAGTATCAATTATATATATGTGCAATTATTTTTACGAATGGTATGTTCTTACATAATCCAATACCAAGTGGCATTCGTGAATATAACTTGCATAGGTATTTATATTCCAAGTTTGAAAAGGGAAGTTCGTTATTTTTCTACGGATTAATAAAGATTGGTTTATTGTTCAGTCAAAACTTTCAAATTGAAGACATATGCAATATAATTCTAGATGTTCAGCAGCATAGGCCTGACCATATGTGACAATTAGTTAGAAATGTCCATTATTAACATTTTATATGTATTTTTTTTGCTGTTGTTGGCACCCTTTCTTGGTTGGTATACTGGTCACTCTTTATGCCCTCAGTCCTCACCGTGACGTTTTTTTCGAGAATAACCGGTTTGGCGAGTTTTTTTTTTAAATACATATTATCGTTACAAAAAACAGCACGACCCCACGGTGGGGAGATCGAAAAAAACTGTGGGTAACAGATATTTTATTAATATGAATTTGACTATACTAAGGGGGGGGGGGGGGGGGATCGCGAAGATCGTTCTCGTAGTCAACCAATCACGCGCCGAGTTCAGTACGATTTGTTGATGAAAATTCTGTATTAGGGTAAAGCTACAGCTTGTACTATTTACTAATGATTTGAAATAATATTAAAATTAATATCAAAAGAGAGTCGTGACGGATCAAGACGTGTAAGCTTTTATTCATTAACTATACCGGTAGTCGACTATAAATTTTCTGTGACATTTTCACGTTTTGTTTGCTCATCCTCCACTAGGCAGGTTAGCGTTTTCTTGTTACCCTTGAGACCCATCCGAACTTGACCTCTGCTGTTACAACGTATTTCAGAGTTTGACGACCTCCTATTCTATTCCAGGGTGTTTGGTCAGTATAGATGAACGAACGTGTTATGTTGTTATAGGTACATATTTCAGAAGCCACGAGTGTTGGCGGTTACCAACTTGACAGCGTTTACTAATACTTTTGAGAGCTAACAAAAAACTTAAGCGCTTAGTCAATTTTCTTAAAAGTCAAGTTCTTAAAAGTCGCACGTACATTCATCCGAAAAAATATCAATAATAATTGACAGTCGTGTGACTACAATAGTTTTATTCGAAATTTCAAAGTTTTTCGGCGATCTTTGGGGACAATTGAGAATACGTAAGCCTGGTATAGAAAAAAAATCGAATCACCTTGCGCAAAAATTTATGTCATCTTCAATTCATATTTGCCTCTGAAATTTTCAAACCAGTTCTACCTCAATCTGAGATGATTTATCCTGAAAAAAACCTATTTTTTATATATTCGAAGATAAATTCATGTATTATATATTGTTTAAATGCTTATTAAAAGAGTAATAAATATTTGAGTAGATATGCATAATGATGTACAATAAATAATGGAAAATAAAGTACGCTAGCTAGCGAAACCCAAATGTTTATTGTACCCATCAATTCTCGTCTTTCATATACAAACGTTCTTGTGGTTTTGTTCCGAAACATTTATTTTCCGCAAGTCCATGACCAGAAACTAATCCTATTCTCTATATTTGAAAATAATAAATTCTGTATATTATTCCTCTTCTGGGTTCGGGCAATATGACAAGGCAGATAAACAATATAATAATATGTAAGTTTCAAATTCACTACTGAATATCAAGTTGCCAGTACAATCGGTTTCCATGTTACTTTTTTCTCCAACATAATCTTCTGTCTAAAATGTCATGTGTGACAACATAACGACCCGAACTTTTCTCTTTTCTACGAGTAAATCAATATCCTATGAAGGCTTGTATGGATATATCACAAGGATTCACGTGGAATATAAAATATATTCTCTTCAATTCATTTCTATTTTACGATTCAATTTTGACGAAAATAGAAAACAAATACTTCTCTTTCGTTATATATGTTCCAAAATATTAGTTTTTCTCGACCATTTAGTGACTGACATAATTATGAATTGGAATATTGCTATACAATTGATGCAATAATAGTCATTTTCATTATTTGTATTCTTATTTTAAATGGAGACTAATATTGATTTTCGAATTTAAAAATGAACTGATTATCGTACGTTTGGTAAGAAATGTAAAATTTCATATATTTACTTTTATGTTATTTTTATCTACCAACTTGAAATTTAATTCCCAGTCTCTGAAACGTATTATAGACCCAACAGTTTTCATCATGAATTTATTCAAAATTCAAAATTACACATTACTATTTCTTTCAAACTATCCGTAGCTATCATGTTAACCCCACAGTCTTGTATTTGATGATGAAAATAACAATTAAATACGCATTAAAAAGTAATGAACGATTCGCATCACTATACTTAATCAATAATAAAAGTCGTTATGAACATTCTGCGGTTGGGACCTCCCACATCATTTATAAGGTAGTTTGAAATTGGCACGTGCCAAATGTTTGACAGGTACTAACCTATATATTATTATATTGCACCTAAGAAGAGCAATTTTGAGTGAGGCTATACCTGCTATTGTATACTTACTACAACATGGGTTGATTTAATATACTGTTAACCATCTATGATATTTCCGTCAATAACAGGTAAAAAGTAAGTATATATAATAAACCAGACCCATTTCAAATAATCATACGGCTAAGCTTCCTTTAGGCTAGTATTTACCAACACCTATTCAATCGAAACCATAGAATATTATTTGATTTTTACCTTAAAAATACCTTTTTTATAATGTAAGTTGAGAAAAATAATGGAGTGGCACGTGGTTCCTTTGTGTTGTTAAGGTGAATTACACACTGGTTGTGTAGTGTGAACAAATTGACAGGTTGCTTGTTGAAAAGTCGCCGTGAATGTTTGGGTAGGAGGGATGGAAATTTGTCTGAACAGGTAAACTTGACAATGTGAAAGGAAATTAAATATAATATGTCAACAACGTTAACAATGAAACAATTTGTCGCATTGTCGATGAAGTGAGAGAATTGACAGAACTTCAAATGAGATAAAATTCGAAATTAAATAAGATGAATAATCCGTAAGAATGAGATCGCATATTGGTTCACCTAATAACGAAGTGATCTAGTATTTTAACCGTGAACACTTTTTGTTGTGCTCTCAATCGCATTTTGAATTTATTTTGGTTGGCTGAATTATACTCATAATTATAATATACCGTACTTCAATTTTTTTACTGATTACAGTTGATGGTCAATAGACATTTTTGTCAAAATATGATATTTTAACGGCAGGGCCCACTCATACAATACAGTATGCTCTGTTTATACTGCTTGAGTAGAGAATATATGTACAGAATAATTTTGAATATTATATAAAAGTACAATATATATTCAGTATTTCATTTCGAAGTAATGCGTTGAAATCAAATTTTCACATAATCCAATAAACCACTTATTCTTTTGTTTCATCATTGTTCAGATAATAAGTTAATGGAATTGAATATTTATATTTAATATTCCATATGATATGATATAATTCTATGTGATATAATTCAATATATGTTATCCAGCTATTTCTTTTCATCGCCCTTGTGGTGCCCAGTTTAAACGATCCTAAACTTACATCGTTTGCCTTGATAGGGAAACGATGAAAAATGAATGAAAAATGAAAAAATGGAAAAAATAAATAAATATAACATATTTACAGTCATGCCGTGTTTAGTTCTCTTCCTTTGTGCCAGAATTCGCGGTATTCATGAAACACGTCCCCTGAACGTCAAGCAGAAAGGGTTAATTTTGAATCACGTGTGCTGTGTTGCCACCCCAGTCGGTAAAAGAAGTTATATGGGCCCTATACATTACCTATTGGGTTAGTTTATTTCAACGTGTATACGTATTATTTTCTTTCTTCGATAGATACATCAAATCTTCATTGATTTTGACGCATATAGCTACAATATATAGTCTTAGTTTCCCAATAACCTATAGTAATATATTTTGTAATATAGATTGTTCGAAATTATAACTCTAGTTGACTTATCACATATGTATTATTATTCGAATTATCCAATACATTTTTATTCTATATTAAATTGATGATTTTATTATCGTTTACTATATGCACTATTGTTGTCTGTTCAGCGAACCCACCAACAGTTATTACATTCTGAGATAAGATAGATGAATGTTTTGTATACAAAAAAAAATGTCATATGCGGTCCTCGAACCCACACCCGGGTTGACTTCAGTTTCCAAGGCAGTGTTTCGACCAATTAAGCGAAATTCCCATATTACAATAACGGATCAAAAAAACTTGATTGTTATATAAAAAATTACTCTTTCAACTGTATAATGTATAATCGATTCTATTTCTGGAATTATTTTCCACAGTCACACGATTATCACAAATTGGATCACTTATTATATACAATTAGTTATTCACACACCTTCATCGCACGCTTACACACCATCTCGATCTTGAAGCCACCGCAGCTCAAGTGACTACAAAAAACTTGTTTCCGTGTAATACACTCACTTCAGAGGTGCGAATAACACCCTCACAAGAACCAAGAATATACCTTCCACCCTGCCTCACACTCTCTTGATCGACTTTCCCTCTTCTGTGAGAATCTGTGCTTGTTACATCCCCTGTCTGAGTTGGTATTTGTGTGTGTGTTTGTGGGTTGTGGGGGTGCGTAAGGAAGAGGAAGGGGTATTCTTCTTGAGTCTAGACTAGACCTGAAAGGAGATTAGATTTTAATACATATTCATCCTTAAATGGAGGTGAAAATCTGATTTTTGGTGTGTGAATTGGAATCAGATCATTTGTATTCTTGATTTGACCTTTGTTCATTTTTATTTTTGAGGAATAGAAATAATGTGTGAATTTTCATTTCTATGTTCATGAATTCGTTCCTTTCTATCCACAAGCATTAAAAACTCAGTTCAATTTGAGCAGCAATTAATGTTTGAATCACCTTATTTGAAATGTGTGATTATTTCAAATTATTATGTTTTTAGCTCTTCCATCACCGATTTCATGATACATCAATTCCGTCCAGATATTGGTTTTATTTGTGTATTTTTACAATTGCGTCGATTTTAAAATAGGCCTATGGCTCGATTTCTCGTTTTTACCTATACAATGACTACCCCTCCATCCGAACTGTGTCTTACAATATTCTATCTTCCGTGGTAGTCTCACTTTCTTCACTAGTTCAAGGTTATTTAAGATGTAAGGGTTGTATTGTCCCAGTAAAAGGGTGCATTGTTGTGGCCAAGTGTTTGTAGGGGAAGCAGGTGGGTGCAATAAGGGATGCATGCTTAGGGATGAAAAACATAAAAAACGAAAGTGAAGAATTTGTTAAAGTTTTTCTACCTTGTAAAACTATAGGGTGGTTCACAAAATTGTATGGTATTGTCTGATATGATAACGTGGTCTTTTAACGAAGAAGTGTGTACACCGAGAAGCGTGGCCGAGTGGTCACACATTGAACCGTCATTCGGGAGACCGGGGTTCGATTTCCGCCATGGTCGACCATCCTGACAGGGGTTTTTCGTGGTTTCCCTCTGTCGTTCAGGTTGATACTGGGATGGTTCCTTAACAACAGGCCACGACCGACCACTTTCCATCATCCAAAACACCTAATAAAATAACCTTTCATCTCATCATCCCATTCTTATCCATCATCCACCGACGCCAATAGATCGTAGCCGTAGATCAGTATAGTGCGTCGTTAAAACCCAGAATAAAAATAAAATAAAAGTTTTTTCACAATCATTATTATCCTTCAGAGTGGGGAAGTTTTGAAGTTTGAGAAATCATCGATAAGTTTAAAAATGAATATATATATATATATATATATATATATATATATATATATATATATATATATATATATATATATATATATATTTATATATATATATATATATATATATATATATATATATATGTATATATATATATATATATATATATATATATATATATATATATATATATATATAATTTGTGTGGTACCCTATAAGTATGTTTTTATCCATCACTTATATAATTTTTTATTCATAATGTATTTCTTTATGATAAAATATCCCTCGCAAAATTAACACTCGGTCCTATAATTTTCGACTAATAGGAAATCTGTACAAGGACGGGTTCAAACGGATTTCTATGTGTATTCCAGATGAACACCTTGAGACCATCACGTCTTGGCTCTCGGATCAACGTCGTTATGTTCGATTAGGTTTCAAACGTCTTTTATTCTATCTTCGTCTCGGACATTTCAATAAAGAACCGTATTCATGATGATAGTTTTTGTCTTGCATATAAAACAATCGTGAATGTGACATATATATGTAAATAAGACAGGGGTTTAAACTACAAGACAATGTTGGTTCTGTTTTGTGGTTTGGGAAAATGAAACAGAATAGGTTATTATTTTCATGAAAAACATTCTTATATAGTAAAAAAAGTGCCATCTTCGATGTTTTTTTTTTCATGGTTGCTCACACGAAGACTCCCATAAGATATACTATTTTATTGCAGCTGTATAAGACCATGCACGTTTAGTTTTCGAATATCCAAATACTGAAATGATATTATGTGAAAGTATTACCAATGATGTTTTCTGGCGTAATCTTGATACAAATATCTTTTCAATTTTTCGTTTCCATTTTTCTCCCAAATGTTAAATGATATGATGTAGGAGATGCACTTTTTTCTCAGGCCTATCTTCAAAAGAAATTCAATACAAATTCAATAATTGAAAATCAATTGTCATGTTTGAATTATTATTAGTGATAATAAGGATATATAATTATCAAAATACAAACATTTATGAAAATATATACTATATGAAACAATATGAGGAAATGTATACTCAATTGCAGTAGGCCTATACGAATTCTTTTATGAGGGTTTCCATTCTCATTTTTCAAATTTATAGCTCTATTATCTAGACCCATATGATTTTTTTGCACATTCATTAATTTAAGAAAGATGTCGTTCTATTGTGTATCACTATATAAGTTTATATTATATATTTTATATTCTTCCGATTATTTTTAACTTCGAATATAAAATTATTTAGGATGATTGAACTGTTTCTATTAATAATCAAGATGAGTTCCAGTGGTCAATCACGTAATTTGAGTTCAGTTGACAATCAAAGCAAATTGCTTTTCTTCTCGAAACTGCCAAGATAGGCCTAAGTACATACTGCAGCTGCAGCTGAAAATAGCTATGGCTAAAGTTATTCGTGCGTTGAAATCTCCCGCGCATTCATTAACGCGTATTAAATAAGTAGAACCGAGATTATATTATTCTGAGATCTAATATCTTATGAGAATACTATTTAAATAATTCTTAGCTATAAATCATGCATTTATTCAGAGTGATTTATGTGTTTTATATTTATCTTGGCTTGTATTCTTAGATTGAATATTTGTTTTAATTATAATAATTGCATATATCAACTTCTATAGTTTTATAATTTGGGACTGATTGTAATATATTTTTGTATCACCGTTCTTCAATATTCACCCCGTCAATAGTCATATCATTCCCATCAAGCCTATAATATCTTTGTGATTTATGCACGTCATTTTTCGGGTTTTTCTATATCTCACAAAATTGTATAATATTAAATTTTAAACCTATAATCATATCATGAACTTTACCATTTCAATTATTTTTCTCAGTTGAGTATATATACGTGTACTTTGATAATATTCAAGTAATCAACCCTACTTTCAATAATCATAGTTAATAATAAACAATGTTATCATTCACTATTTTACTGTTTCAATAATGTTCATGAAATACAGAGAAGCATGAATAATATGAAACGGAATCAACATTTCTCATGTTTTATCGCCGTTCAGTTTCATGTTCACTTTCTTCGATTACAATATCGAAATCAAAGTTGGCATTCAATCTGATATCTGATGGCTTTTAATCTCTTTGTTCATTACATTAATAAATGCATTTCCTCATTTCGTAACAAAGATGGATCGTGAAAGGTAATCGCAAAACTACCTTTCCACTGTATATAGTAGAACATCATCGCCAAGGACAACCTCATTATTGTGATGAACTTACATAATTTTAAGGTGTAGTCCTCGTAACTTACAAGTCAATTGATCATCTTATATACAATCCATTCATCACTGTTAACCTCACATAATTCAACTCCCTCGTGGAAAATGAGCAAACAATTGGTAAAGAGCATACAAGATCAATTTTATTGTCGAAATTCAGTCAGCCCACCATTTGTGTATTCTAGATTATGCATAGAATATATAAGAAATATATAGTCGTCGGTAAGAGGGATATAAATAATTTTTGCATTTAGATAGGTTGATTTTGATGATAGGTGTTGAATTGGAATTGATGATGGCCACGCCTTCATTTGAAAACTGTGCACATTATTTATTTTGGACCAAGTGGGAAGCGTTTGGTGATTTTTGCCGATATAGCATGACAAACTACACTAAACGTGTGTTTATATTGTACGTAAAATTAATTACTTATTGTGTCGATAGTAAAATATGAAGTCGTTGTAGTATTTGAACTATACCTTTTAAGGTGTGGGCTCACAAAAACTATATAAGCAATATTCCAATAGGTATTTGGGAAAGTATTTCATAACTGCAAAACAAGAAAAAATATTCATCAGTGAATAGTTGTTTTTCGACTCTGAATATATTTAGAAAAATATCTTCACGTATGCTCATAGTTCATTATTTTGTGTGATAGTTTCTATTTCTCGCCTGAAAATTAAACTGTTTGGTAATCCATTTAAAAAGTAATATAGAATGTAGGCTATATGAGTATATAATATAAGGGGTTAATCCATAACCCAAATGAGAATTGTTTATCTCAGTTCGGTTGCGACGTAAAATGTGCGTTCATAACTTTAGTATTATGGTCATAGATATAGGCCTACATCATAACAATAACCTGTACATTTGAAAGTGACAAAAGATTTATCTCTGTTACCGCTTTAGCTCTCTTCTGTGAAAGAAAATTGATCTCGAGTCATAAAACATAAACATATAGAACTATAGATTGAAATTATTGATAACTCAACGAAAGAAAATTTCAAATTAATTTCGTCAAAATTGAATCAAATTGACGATATGGATGTAAGTTTAGGTATACTGATAACCAAGCAGTTGAGCGCCTCAAAACAACACTAACCAACTTATAAATTAGTATTAATTTAGTAGTGAGGAGTATATCTCCGTCGCATTATAAGAATTATCTTCATTGTATACAGCACAATACATTTAGACTCTCGCTTCCTTTCTTATTACAGGTACGTGCATTCTGTTGTTCATATCGATTTGACCAATCGAATTTTTACGATTCAACTTAGGAGAACCATTATTTTCAGATTCTTCTCGCATTACCATAACATCGCTACCGAATACCAACCCGACCAACTAATAAAAATCTTTCCCATAGTTCACTATAGCACGTTTGCTTCGGATATGCGGTTTACCAGGCATAACATAGTTTCGTGTTTATGTTGTATCCTACTCCAATCAAATGTCGCATTTTATTGGAGGATTAAATTGCTGGATCGTCAGACATTTTAATGATTGTTAACTATTTAAACGGAAGATTTTTCATCACCATATGTTTTATTCTCATTTTGTAATGATTGGTTTATTTTTGTGAAAAAATCCGATTAAAATAAATCGTGAATCTAACTTCTGGTTTTATCAATAAATGAACAAGGATTAATCATTTTCAAAGCGCTGATAACTACCTCTACATATTTATCTGGGTCTAGCTTCATTAAAATGACTTCATTTCTGTTCATCTTTGATTTACTTTCAGCTACATTCAATTCACTGAAGATATTTACGCATTTTTTTACTCTCATTTTTTGTCTTTGAATTTTCTACCACACAAAACGCTGTTCATTAAAGTACATTTACAGTTGTTCATATTCGTCAGTGCAGTGCATTCAGTACACATGTAACCTTGACATGTTATCCAATTCATCAATTGTATTAATTGAAATTTCGTTCGAAATTCAAAGTTTTAATGGGTAGTTCTTCACTCGTTTTCATCCCATACAACCTGAGTTAGTGCTCATTGTTTCATGTGTCTTCAATTTTTCATTATCAAAACAAAAAAAAATCACAATCGCGACCATACATTTAAATGTTGCCCTCATTGGCTATTTTCCAAATATATTCTATAGTAGCCAACCCACTAAAAACGAAGGCCAACATACCAAACCAACATACCAACATAACGAAGACAAGTATACTTTAAAATAGCCGCTATATTTTTGGGTTTCACGATTTTTCAGAACGAGGTTTACGATAAAAAACGCAACTATATATTTCGAAATCCACATAATTTCAATTAGATTACGTAATTACCGAAGTTTTTACCATTTTTAAATTGGTAGACGACCTTCTTCTTCCGTGGATACAAGTCTAATAGACATTTTTGGTATCTTATGGGCGTGTCCCACCGCCTTCTTCGTTACACCATCACGGCCAGTGTGATGTGAGTGTCCTGCAAAGCCGTAGAGGTAGATGGACTTCTACAGGTTGGTAATATACGAGTGAATGGCCCTATTTTAATATCATCTCACCAAATATTCTCGCCCAACAGTCGAGAGAATTGTTGTGGGAAGTTGATGGTAAACATCGACAATCTGGAAAAAATAAATAACAACTGTTTAGTTTTTGTTTGTTTTACTTTATATTTTTCTTCTTTGAAGAAAATATTTTAGGATGATCTTATATGCAATTCAATTGTTGAAAAAATTGAGACCACGATCCTCGAAAAGAATGGGTCATTCAAGCCATTTTTTAATTAAGATACAAAAATACCATCGGTAATCAACAATTGGTGACAGTCGCCTGATCCATCAATCTTTGGTTCGTGAGACTGAGTTCAATGTATATGGATGACGCATAAAATGTACTCAGTTAATTCATAATTATCAACCTTAGCCCGAAATTTTCTATCCCATTTCATCGTTTGAAATGTCCCGCTGTTCTATTACTACAGATTTATTTGAAATCTCATGATATTCTATAACAATGTCTTAAATTGTCAAACTAAAACATTAATATTGAAGCAACCAGATTTTAGCAAATTCTGATCATCTTATGACGTGGTCAATAGTATGAAGATTCACCATGGCAACTTTCAAGTGTTTTATCTATTTCTCAATTTCATTCATTTCAATTTCAATTCAATTTCATTTCAATTTCAATTTCATTTCTCTGGAATACCTTCATGCCTCGAGCGTTTCTAATTCTTCGCCAGTACGCTGAAAAAACGGGACAACATATACACTTCTCGTGTTTTGAGTTGATTATCAATTAACTTTCATGGTGCTGCATTAACAATTCACAATAGGGTAATTATTCAGAAGTATATATTATATTTGAATGGATGGGACTGAATGAGTCGCTGGACGTGGATCAGTACATCACATTTTCAGTGTACAAATGATATTGGACCAACAAATTAAGATCTTCTGATATTTTTAGTACGTTGCAATTTTGACGTTGGTTTATGAGCATCTATTATGTAACATAAAACATATCTATTTTCGTAGATTTCACCAATTTTGACTTCATGAATTGTCAATAGAAATGAAAAGTAATAACACAAAAACACAAACTAATATTAAACAATGATATTATGTGTTGAATATATATATATATATATATATATATATATATATATATATATATATATATATATATAGGTAAATGACCAACATAGCTCTGAGATCATCGCCAAATGAATAGACACAATTCAATGCATTGTTTAATTAAGTTTAACGAACAGCTTTGTATTTAATTTTGTCTGTCAAGAGAGCGATGTGATCTGCAATCTCTTCTGTTACGTCATCTTGTCAGGGAATAATCCATCATTCAACTGGCAACATGTTTTTAATCTCTTCATTAGTATATAGAGAATAATGTTCGAACTTCGAAATCGGACAGGTTTAGTCGCATCGTGTCATTCTATGGGCGAAATTATGAGGTTGTTTGACATGATTTTGTTATAATTTAATTTTACTTTTTCTTCTTTTTTTCACTCCTTCAATTTATTTTATTATTTCCGTTTTTATACATTTTTGAACATTTTTTTCACATTAATTTGAAATAAAAGTGTGAACTATAAAACTCATTTTTTGATTATTTATTTTGATTGATTATTTTTTGATCATTCCTTTGTTTCATTAAATGTCTATAAATTCCTTGTTTTAGAAACGAATAAGCGGACTTTTTTCATTATGATATCGTGAATTTGATTTTCATAACATAAATCAAACGTAAATTGAACGTGTTGAGCTATACTCAAAAATTAAGTGAATTAAAATATCAAATTCTTCTTCTTTTCGAAACAATTTGATTATACGATTCTTCTAAAATATTATATCATATTATCGTATGTTTTTTAGTTTGAAACATTGCGTAATATTACTAGTTCCTTTCTTCTAAATCGCTTTAATTATACGATCTGGATTCCAGAGCTCAGAGGTGATAGTATAGTCACGAATACTTCTCATATTATAAAGTCTTCAATTAAACTTCGATCTTTATAAAAAATTATTGGAATAACTCTGTATAACTATTATTCTTTAACATGAGAATTCTCTCACGTCGGTGTTGAGAGCCATATAATGCATGTAATTATCAATATTGTAAAAGACAGAAGCAGAGATTATAGTTCAGTTTTTACAGTCACATGTGAAAATATGGTTCTAAGTTGAAACTTTAAACACATCAAATACAAACGTGTCACTTTTGTTCTTATATTTTCCAGGGTATTTTTTTTGTGTGGGAAATTGTAGGGCGTCTTTGTGTGTTCACCATCGCAAGTTTGAGGTGAAATTGAGGGTGTATACAAAAAATTGTGATTTCTGTTTAGTTCAAGTGTTTCAACATTGACGTACGTTAACATGTGTGGCGGTACGAATTACTTATGATTATAAAGTTTTCCATGTGTTTTTTTCTACTGAAATCAAGGGCTTTGTTGATAAGTATATTCAATATTTTTCAGAATCACTCTTCTATCTGTTTTTTTTTTCTCATAGATGAAAATTGAAAATGTCAAGGATAGGAAGTGTGTCATGTGGAACTTTTTCTGTTGAATACTTGTTCAAAATTGGGTATACCTACTGGATCGATCTGATATTTTTTCAAACCAAATCACAATGTATTTGTTTTTATTTGATATTTTGGCTCTTATAAATTCTTCACATGAACAAATTTTCGCTGTGTCAGAGAACACGTGTTTGTTGTAAAAACATATTCCTCCGAAATACTCGTTGCGATAATTTTGACATTATTGATCATTGGGGTTGAGGCTAGGGATAAAAGGTAGTATCCTTGGGACGAGGAACCACAAGGGCGACTCCAAAGAATAATTAATAACATCATCATTCAACAAACAATAAATTTTGACATAATAATTTCAGGGAAAGTGAACCACTCAAACTTGAAAAATCATAACCATAACATAAATAAATATAGATAATTCTATTTTATTCACTCCATTCATCACATAGAGCACCTGAACTTCATTAGAGAACTTTTAAAACTCTGTTGAACCATTCAAACATGAAAAATCATAACTATAACATGAATAAATATATCTCATTCTATGTTATTCACTCCATTCATCACACAGTGCACCTGAACTTTCATACGCTCATAGTATTAAGCTTCTGTCGTCTCTGCTTATAAGAATGTTCCAATCATGCTGCCAACATAATAGCTTTTCAGATGAAATTATTCTAGTAGCATTCTGAATAATAATTAAACTCACTTCACAATTGATCTTAGCTCATAAATATCTTTATATACTTGGCAATACTGGTCTTATATACAGTGGTTTTAATTTACTAATGTAGTATGAAAAAAACATTTACTAACATATGTTTTAGATTGCCATGGCAATTCATCTCACTTTGTTCTGTTCTGTATTATAATTTAATGGGTGCGGTAGAGCGAATAAATGAGTTCATTATTTATGGGCATCACCAGATTGAAATGGAAAAAATATATATGTAGAAAGATTTTCGTTCAGTTTTTATTTTGGATTTGTGAATTAGATATGTGATCTCTTCAGCTGGTTAGAAAATAATCGAATTCTGTATTGTACAGAAGTAAAACTCACGTGTATTGCCAAAATTGAACAATATTAATTAGGTTGGGATTATTCCTTTAACGTTTTTGTCATTATACTTGGATTTTAATTATATCAATTCCATCTATTTTAATTTAATATACGGTAATTTCAATTATATTACGATTAATTTCAGTTTTGAACCTGATTGAAATGTGTTATTGCTTTCTCACACAAATCTAGTTTGTTGTGTATTATTATCCACTATAAAGTATAAATGTATTGATACGTTTTCTGCTTTTTCATCATACCATAATAATGTGGTAACATATAATTATTATTCTACTATCGATGCTGATTATATGAGTTTTTTCTCTGATTGAAAATAAAATTTAATAGCTGTTACCGGAGCAACGTTATTATGTGAGATAAATTACAATCTATTAAAAGAGGGAAAATATTTCGTAACAAATTTTAATAATATCGTTTAGGAAAGTGTTTCGATTGAGATATCTGATTTATTATGATGTGTAACTATAATTTGAATAATACGTTTAATCTTCCGTTGTCGCGTATTACTTTTAAAATATTACATTCAGCTATAGGACAAAATATATAATAACCCTCGATTACAGAAGAGACGACTAAAAATACTTGAATTAACTTGAGTTTCAAAATTAAAATCCCTCTAGGACAAAATGGTCAAGAAATGGGTGTAGTTAGTTTGTTGTTGTACAATCTAATTGACTAGAAGTTGGTTCATTGTAAAAACTTGATGTTCCGAATCGAAAGCCATCATTTGCCTAATGCAGCTAAATGCCAGTGAAAAGTAAGAAAATACCAGTAACATTTCAAATAGTTTCGGTGTAGGCCTAGCTACTATAGATAATAGAACATGAACGGTTAGTCGCGGATTACCCGGAATTGTACTCATTTTGAGTTGATTTTCGGTACACTTTTGTTTCGTTTTTTTTTCTTTTTATCAACATCGAAATCTTGGTATACAATTATTGTTTCCCGATCAAAGCAAAGTATGAGTTCAAAACAAAGTTCATAAGCGCCACCTCTTGGTTGTTTCAGTACTTCGAGGCGTCTTGTCACTAAATATAAATAATTATGTAGGGCCTATATAGAAAATTTCAAATTGAAAGCTATCAACTTTGACACCCGGACCATACTTGATCGAAAAAGATGAAAAATTGATTAATACCTGAAGTTATATATTATAGAGAAATGAAACAAGACATCAAAGGTAGGCTTTCGCCTATATGATCAGGTTCATCCATAATACCACGATATTCATAATTGTTAGTTGTATATATATATATATATATATATATATATATATATATATATATATATATATATATATATATATATATATTTATATATATATATATATATATATATATATATATATATATATATATAATATATATATATATATATATATATATATATATATATATATATATATAAATATATATATATATATATATATATATATATATATATATATTAATATATATATATATATATATATATATATATATATATATATATATATATATATATATTTATAATATAATATACATAATACATGTATATATTTTTAGTGTTTTGTATGGAAAGAGATTTATTCGCTTAATTAAAAAGTAACAGAAAATTTGCTTGAACCGGTTCACCTGAAAAGCTTCCAATTATAATTCCAACCGTCAACAATGATAACATTATAAGCCTACACGTATACTCAACAAATGTATCCACGATAGATGAAGGCTTCGATCGACCGTCTCCCCTATTCCACATCAGTAACGCTAAGATGGTTCACACTTCATCTCTCGTGCATACAAGTATACCAGCTTAACAACTCCCCAAGAAACATATTATGAATATTATTAGGCAAAATTAAATTTTGATGTCCCGATCGACCGTCCCCCCATATATTAATATGAATAGTCGAGAGTTTCGATGGGTCAATACTTGCATTATCCGAAATGAAATTTAGTTATTAATTATAATTTTTTTCATGTTCTTTATTTTTCTTGTTTTCGTTTTAAATTAGGTCCCCTACAATACCGATACTACATCACGACTCGCTGGTAAGCTATCAATCAGAGCCATATTGTATGAAGTTAGCGACCTTGGTCGAAGCTCAGGAACCGCCAGGTCGTTGTGGCGTGGTGGTTGCCTCGGATGGTTCATGTTGTTTGTGGTTCTGGTCGGTTCTCACTGTTTCGAATTTTCGATTGCGAAATTTCCAATTGGAGAAATTGTTGTTCTGGGTATAGCTGTTTTCTTCTCAAGTTCTTATACTACTCCTTGTTATTTCTAATTATTTATTGATAATTTCAAAAATTAAATAACACATTGACCTTTATTGACCAATACCAAAAAAAATCACCGAAGTTTTCAGAAAACATCATTCAAAAATGAATGAATGACGATTTTTGTTTGAAAATTATTCAAAATATCAATCTATCATTTATATATTCTCAATTCAAGTATTTGTACGTATTTGATTTTTCAAAAAATTCATACCACCTTCCATGGCACGTACTGCTTTAGAAATTGAAGTCAAGTTGGGCGTGGGTTCGAGTCCCACATATGGCATCGGTTTTTGTTAACATCATTCATTTAGCATAAGCCAATTCGTATACGAAAATAATCTATAGTCGTTGAAGGAGTCGTAACCGAGAATAATAATCTTGAATAGTCATACAGTCTGATAGATTGTTTATGATTACAAATGGAAATGGTTATCGCAAAAAATGTATTCCAGCTATTCTTCTATTGTATACGTTTGATTAGACGAGGATGTTGAATTAACACTTTCCTTCTCTCAGTGTATAACCAGTCTCGAAATTGAACATATTTCAGAAAATATAATCTCCATCACTTATATATATAATATATAGTACCATGGTAACCATGGATAACAACAGTTTCTGAGATTTATCTGTCCGTATATAAATCATGTTTTGAAGTAATTAAAGTGATCAAATTATATTTTCGGTGATGTCAACATGATCTTCGAGCAACATAGTACAAGTGAACATAAAGGGAAGTAATAGTTTTAGTTATTCTGTGAAATACTTACGATTCAAGATTTTTCCTTCTGGTCTAGCCAGAAGGAAAGCTGACATCCAGCTAATATGACATTAAGTGACCATTCAGAGTTCTTATGACTTTGAGGTGTAGTTCTGACTTCTTTTGTTCAATTAGATTGTATTTTGGCATAGATTTACGCAGATTTATGTAAGCACATTTCTTATTTTTAGGATTTTCAAGATACTTGAGTCCTAGAAGTCTGAAAATCACTCAATAGAATGCAAGAACCTTGGAAGAAAAATTTGTGTGCACGGCCATCAGGATGTCATCAACATCAAGAGGGCTGGAGCAACAAGTCTTTTCACTGCCACTGGTGTTTCTTGCATGCATGCCATAACAACTATCAAGGTTTCAAGAAAAGAAGGAACGAATTTTTGAACAGTGAACTTGTATAATTTACGATTAGGGTCTAATAATAATTTCATGAAAATCAAATATCACAAGAAAAGAAGAAGAGAAGAGAAGAAGTTGAGAGAAAAAAAAGACAAACAAACATTTGTGTATCCATCCTGACTTGGTTTTTCGTGGTTTCCCACAGTCCTCGAAGCAAATGCTTGGATGAAGTACTAATTGGCCACGACCTTTAATTAGTAGAGTGATAGGCCGAATTATAACTTTATAGGCCTATCACTCATTTTTTTTTCCATTTTGTACAATGACAAACTTTACATTTGCTGTTAATGAGAAGAAGTGATCATTGCCCAAGAGACTTAGTTCAAAGTGGAAGATATCAACATTCGTGTGTTTTGTTTACTCTTAATACCAATGCTGATAATGTCCGGATATATATCACAGAAACGGTTTTTACTTATAATGTGTTCCGGACTTTCGGAAACTGGAAGACTTTTATCTGCGGCAAAAAGTTATGGTCACCGACAGCGCAGCCCTGGTGTTGAAGTTCATTAGTTTTAAATATTTAAAATGGGGTGGTAAGATCGCCCTTGTGGTGCCCCGTCCAAACGATCCTACTTTTCATCCTTAGCCTTAATTGGGGAACAATGATTTTGTATCAAGTTTCGATGTTATTAAAAAAAAAAAAACTTATATATTTTTTTACAATTTTTTCTGTCACATAATAAAATATTATCTTTCGTCTGATGATATATACCGGTGTATAATGTCATATTATTTTATGTCTTCCAACATTCTTATCATGAAAGTTTGAAATCTGATATGTTCTAGAGAGAAACTTGAGTGTATATGTTCTCATATCTTGTCATTCTTTTCACATCTCAACAATACTCTATGATGACACTTCGATCTGATTACAAAACACAGTCTTACTATCTTTTTGTATTCATAAGAACACAAAACACTCTAATTTTTTTCTTTTGTCTCAGCTTGATCACGTGGGAAATAGTTTAAATAATATTCAGTAACATAGTTAAGAACGATTAGTTTTCATATGGTCAGTTATCTTTTTGAACAATCAGTAGATTTCAAGGATAAATCAATTAAACAAAATTCCAAACAAATTTTCAACAAATTAAACAAATTTCTTCTCGATTCAGTTCGTATCACATAGCGTTGCGCTGCGCGCAGTTGACACCATTCTTACGAAATTTGCTATTGATTTACTACCATGTTATTTGTATCTATCGTGCATAATTGTTATTTGAAAGGATCTGTTGCCATTTTGAGAAACCATTTGTACTCGCATTCATAGCATAATTATTCGTCATTTTTGTATTATTTTTATATATTTTTCATATCTCTGTTCATACTAATACTTTTTCATATTAGGCTACTGTTTATTACTCCCTCATTATTTTCTACAATCATTTTTTTATCAATCATTCATGTGTGATTTATTATTATTGTATGTTTCTCCAACTTCATTAATTTTGTATTTGATTATCATCATGTGTCGAAAGGCAATCATATATACCATGACATAGTCTTCAATAAAGATTTATATATACTGTTATTTATTTTCTGGTGATATTTTCAACTTGATGTGTTCTTCAATTCCGTAACCATTTAAGAACTGATCTAACTCCCAAGATGCAATATTCAGATGTAAGATTCAATCGTTCTGTCATAACGATAAGAGAAAATTTGAAATTCAATCCAATCGAAAATCATCGAAATGATCAGGCTACAACAAAGTTGTAATAAGAAAACTGAAAAATGATAGGCCTATTTATCTCACAGTTACGTTCGTGACTCATCTGGACTTTTTTTCTGGTGACGTCACACGTTGTCATGTGACTAAATTCTAAATTTCTGCTTTCCAGTCGTAACCTTATTATTATTCACTGTGTTTGCCGACCACCAACTTTTCTAATTGCTATGGTAACTTGACAAACGTTCTATGTCCCTACAAAATACTACATTATCAATTCTAGTCTAATACACCTTACTGTATAACGTACTGACCCTTCAACTCAAGATCATATCACCTTGTACCAAAACGGTTCCGATCGACCGTCTCCACTATCAATTAACACCAACTTGCAGGTGTTTCCACACACAAGAATGATACCGACCCAGTTGACAAATATTTTCACAACGTGTCTCGCATTTACATTTCGAAACAAACAAAAAATTACCTATTTTCTTTAGAAACTCTAGTGATTTGAAGATATGCGTGAGATGCGTGTGTCTACGCATGTGTGTGTGTCGAGTATGTGAGGAATGTGGATCTATACAATGCTCAAGTCGAGCGAGCGAGAGAGAGAGAGAGAGAGAGAGAGAGAGAGAGAGAGAGAGAGAGAGAGAGAGAGAGAGAGAGAGAGAGAGAGAGAGAGAGAGAGAGAGAGAGAGAGAGAGAGAGAGAGAGAGAGAAAGAGGGGAGGGAGTAGAGAAAATGGGAGGAAATAAGAAGAGTTTTCTCTGTTGGGTAGAGAAGAAAGTGGTCCTGGAGGGAGTGGAGGACGGCCGTGACTCGCTGGCCAACAATGTGATGAAGGTCATCATCTTGATCGTATATAGGATGATAAAGAAATTACGCTTTTTCATGTGAAGTAAAATTGAATTTCATATTTTGAGTCGAGTTGAATGTTTAGTTGATTGTGGTCCGGTTACTATTGACGATTCGTCAATTGATAAAGGTTGACCAATTGGTTCATTGTGAAGGTACTATTTATTGGTAATTTGTTAATCGGCAAAGCTGTTTCGTCAGTTATCTTCATAATTGTAATGAACTAACCAAAGAGATTACAGGATTCATTCATTTTTCATCAATTTTTCACATTATTAATACGATAATGGCAGTCAAAAACTCCGCGGAGTATTCACAGAGAACTAAAACAAATCTCTTCTATGTATATTTGTTCCGCCCGTTATCACAAATTATCAAAAATCAATGAAGATATAGAATATATATATATATATATACATATATATATATATATATATATATATATATATATATATATATATATATATATATATATATATATATATATATATATATATATATATATATACGATATACGATATACGCCCTTGTAGTGTCCCGTCTAAACGATCCTACCTTTCATCCATAGCCAAATAATTGGGGAACAATGATTTTGTATTGTTTCGATGTTATAAAAAAAATATGTATATATAATCTTTGTATCATTCGCTCATTCGACCCTCTCCTCCCCTCTTCACCCCCCTTTGAGCTAGCTGTAGATGGGGTCGTTGAGCAAACAATCTCTACCTATTAAGAGGCTACTTTACATCTCACAACCCATGAGTAAACCCTGCAGGAAACGAACAAAACAGGATAAAAAGCGCCAATGCAGGCCTCTAGCTCCCAACACATGATGGGTGAACGGTAGGACCAATCAGTCTAATTATTTCTGCAATAAACCAACAACGAGTATATCTGTGTTTGTACGTTCAGTAAAAATCATAATTCTATATTATATCACTCTGAAAAAATCGTAAAAACAATGAAAAACAGGTAGAAACATGTTGATTTTTGACAATTATTTTGAAAGGGTTGAGAACATACCACAAACTAAAGCTCTTCGTACGAGCACCTATTGAATACTAGTGATGATATAACCGAAAACTGTAAGTCAATACGATGATTGGTTTTCCGTTGCCAACTTGAGCCCCGAACGTCTGCAATCAAGCCGGTAGGCAAGATGTCTAGAGGCCTCTCAACTCAGAAAGAGGGTATCAAGCAAGAGCGTGTCAGACCAGTTAATAATATTTTGTAGCGAAGAAAAAAGTTGATGAAATAATCATGTCTCACTTTTGAAAGATGAATCGATCCTCGTCACGAATCACGAATTCGAATAATCGTTGTGATAAATCAGAAACATGTTCATGTTGAGGTTTATTCACTGACGTGTTGTTGCTGGTGAGTCGAAACTGATGAGCGTTAGTGATTAGTTAATAGGGGAGACGGTCGATCGGAACACGATTCGGTTCACACGTGGTGGAAAAATAAAAAAAAACCGTTGATATATTATCATATATGTGATATTCTCAGAAATTCAGATAAGCTTGAAGTGGAAATAAAACTGAATTGATTCTAGTAATATAATATTATATTTTTTTAAGAATGTGATATTTAAAATTGACTTTGTAATCTCTCCGCTGTAGTCGAACGACTCGTCCAATTAAATGTATAATTTTATGACGTTGGTCCTGAACTGATTTGAAAAAATATTTTGATAACGATTCCTAGACCAAAGGATACTTGTTGACCTATCTAGGGCCCATCTCTTTGGTCTATTTGATCAAAGAAGCACGAGTTATGGAACGAAATTATGACCATCTTTGGTCGCCGTGTCAAAATTGAGAAATATTCAACTCCAATGAAAAATAAATAATTGGACTGAAATGGACTAAAACTATTCAGAATGTATTAGAAATGGAGTCAAATTAATTTGTATCGTGTCTTAACAGAGTATATTCCTGGTATTAGCACACAAAGCTCAATTATCTGTGGTAATAGACAAGATAACTATACCAAAATAACATTGGCCCTATCAATGTGAAACAATAGTTACGATATCAAAGCAGTCAACAAACTGATCAAAAGTATAATCGCAACAATGTCCAAGTTCCAAGCGATAATTAGTGGATGAACTTATTATTACCCTTGGTCACCAAGTACATTTTTGTTCCTCAATTAATAATTAGCTTGATCAACACATTTTCAGTTACCTCAAAACATGGTCTATATTGTAATATCGCGCTCTATCTCTGAATCTATCGGTTTCTCCCTCGCATACCTCCTTCCCCTCACTCTTATACTGAGACACACCAAGATCAAGCGACAGTTCAGGATTTTCCCGCTCTCTAAGATGCTGCGTGCTCTCTCGTGAGAGTGCTGCTCCTTCGCGTGAAACTGTGGTACTGCTTCGAGATGCATCTCTACTATTCATTCTGAACATATTCTATCACGTCACTTCGATGAGGTACACGCGTTGGGGGAGGGGGGGGGACATCATTCGTATAGATATTATTTGCCCAATTGCGTAAGAGGCTACTTCACATCTCACAACCCATGAGTAAAACCTGCAAGGAACGGTCAAAACAGGACAAAAAGCGCCAATGCAGATCGTTGGCTCCCAACACATGGTGGGTAAATGGTGGGACCAATCAGTCTAATTATTCTTGCGATGAAACAACAATGAGTATATCTGTGCGCCTACGTTCATCAAAAATTATTATTCCATATTATATCACTATGAAAAAAATGTAAAAGCTATGAGAACAATTATTATTATTATTATTATTATTATTATTATTATTATTATAATTATTATTTTGATGAGGTTGAAAACCTTTCACAAACTGAAGCTCTTCGAGCAAGCACGTATTGAATACTGGTGATAATTTAATCGAAAACTGTAAGTTGATGCAATGATTGTTTTTCCGTTGCCAACTTGGGCCCCGAGCGTCTGCAATCAAGCCGGTAGGCAACCTGTAAAGAGGCCTCTTAATGGTCCCGTCGACAGACAGGGCCGTATCAGATGTCTTGCGCCTCTAGGCCAGACATTTTCTGACGCCTCCCCCCCCCCCTCAGATATAGTAATTCATCCAGAATAGCACATTATCTCAGAAATATGACGAGCACCAAGTTTTATTCAGAAGCATATTGAAAATGTGAATTTATCTCACATGAAAATATGCGATTTCCCAAAATATATTCACTTAGATATTTGAAGGGTTCACTTGAAAATTAACTTCAAATTTAATTGAAAAAAAATTAAAATTAAAAATTACTTGAAAATTTGCCACCCTTGGCCCGGGCCTTGTGGGTGGGCCTAGGATACTGCCCTGTCCACAGATAGATTGTTCGGGGAACGAATGAGTGGTGGTTCTCCACTCACTTTGGGAGGTATCCATTTATCTATGTCATTTGCGGGACTCGAGCCTGCGTCCGCTTTGGCGACACTTTAAAAGACCGCAGTTCTCAGTCTCACTCACTGAGCCTGAAGGGCGGCTTAATTAAAGGGCGGATTATTACGAAATTATTGAAAATATACACTTTTCAACAAAATATTGATATTGAACTCCATTTATTTAACTTTTTTAAATGTTCAAACGGCGTTTTTGATTCCATTTTCCAACTTTTGTCTATTCTTCTCATTTGCTATTTTCTACTTCAGTCTGCCATTCGAATGCTTATACATAAGTATTTTTGTATGAAATAGTAATATTTTTGAGCTCTAATTCATTTAAAAGTCTCATTCTCTGTTAGTGTAACTTTATCATAGATCATTCTCCTGTGAAAAACATTCATGGTTATGTTCATATTATGTAGAAATTGCAAACTATGAACTTTTCGAACTGAGCAGGAATTGAGTAAGACAAATGCATGACATGATTTGGTTCGTGTGAGATCTTCAAAAATAATTGATGAAACACAAACTTCCGAGTTTCATTTCACCATCAATACCAGAGACAACATATCTATGTGGCTACATAACTCGAGTAAAATATGTGATATTCCGTATTATTTACTACAACCGACACAAAATGTAAAAAGCTTGAAGTTTTCTATTCCGAATCAAAAGGAAACTTTCATCAGTTTCTCTCTTGGAAAAACTCCAGGAAGTAATGGCAAAGTTTTCCGTCTAAATCGTTGCTGGCACTCAAATCTTACCGTGCTTCAATGCCAAAACATCATGCATGTTTCATCCTGTTTTTTATATTTTTTTATTTTGTTTTTTCTCTTCGGAAATGTTTTCAGTTTGTACAGGTCATTGAGTTTCCTATCAACTGTGATGAAATATACGTTGAATATTGTTTGCTTACATGTGTTATATATTGCTGTAAAAGAGTGCCAGTTGGCGGGGAAAAGCGATGGAAATCAGGGAAAATGTGTCGGAAAATGGATGAGGTTTTTGAAGATATTTCTATATTTTTTTTGTTCATGAATGAATGAAGAATAATATGTCAGAACTGAGACGTGTATGCATATTGGATTTTGTATCGATGTGAATGGTTGTATGCATATTTTTAAAAGTTATTTGTATGATCATTAGAAATATGAAACAGTGATTTTTCTCTCAAAAATCATCACTCATTGCTGGGTGACGTCGACAACAATGGTCTGCTTGTATGTAGTTGTATTGTCACAAGAATTCAGCAACTGTAATGTTATTTGAATTCTGTAATAATGCACGACAAATAAATTTGTTCATATTATATATATATATATATATATATATATATATATATATATATATATATATATATATATATATATATATATTTATATATATATATATATATATATATATATATATATATATATATATATATTTATATATATATATATATATATATATATATATATATATATATATATATATATATATATATATATATATATATATATATATGTAAATATTTTGCCATGCATTGTTATTGATGGATTCACTTCAAAATACTTGATGAAGATATGGATTTAGGGCCTACGTCGAAGTATTGAAAAAAAGTGTTTATTTATGGGTGTCAATTCCTCCGAATTGACACTTTCCAATTCCAAATTAATCAACCTCTCATTGCAATATTTCCCCATACACTGTTCCGTAATTGATCCTAAATTTTATCAATTTGTTTCAAGTTTATAATTGGTGGTGGGGCCGTTTTTCTCAAGTGTCGTTATCACGTCTTTTACACGTCGTTTGTCTGTTATCAGGTGTTACAGCGTGCCGTTGACGCTCGCTCGAAGCAGATATCGGAGTTCGAGGCTATTTTCAAATATCAAGAACAGTTCAGGTCGCTGATTGGCTACCAGGGACCGTCGTCTGCATCACCTGACCGGTGAGTCATAACACTGATTGTTATATATATATATATATATATATATATATATATATATATATATATATATATATATATATATATATATATATATATATATATATATATAATATATATATAATATATATATATATATATATATATATATATATATAATATATATATATATATATATATATATATATATATATATATATATATTTAATATATATATATATATATATATATATATATATATATATATATATATATATATATATATATATATATATATATATATATATATATATATATATATATGAGACTTCAACGACGCACTGTATCACTGCACTGTGACGTCACTGAGATTTGATCAACTGGAGTCGCTGAATGATGAATGAGTTGATGTGAAGTTGAGATGGAAATGTATTTCATCATATGTTTTTGGAAAGTGGGAAGGATAGTCAGCTGTGGCCTGTTGTTAAGGAATCATTCTGGTTTGAACCTAAAGATCAGAAGAAAACCTCGGAAAATCTCTGTCAGGTCGGTCATGGCAGGATTCGAATCTCGGTCTCTTGAATCACGGTTCAGCGTGCTAGTCACTGTCTGATCCACTAAGTATAAGTGCATGAGATCATTTGTGTGTTGTTATTTGTGACACTACGATTACCTGTTGCGCCCTCTTCAGCCGTTTTGGGTTTCATCGAAAATGTACGTCACATGTGGAAAGGGATGAGGGATTGAGGACGAAATTTTGTTGCAGATGAGAGTAAGGTAAGTCCTCTATTTCTAAATAGTGTTGGTTATGTTTACGGTTTTGTTCGCATTCTGAATTAGCCTTAAACGACCTATCTGGCTAACCTGACGTAATTTAAGCAACTTGAAAACATTTTTTTTTCAACCTAAAACTGACATCATTCAAGTCATAGGCCGATCAGTTTTTTTCTTGGCGTACAAGAGAGTTGTTTGTAAATAGTCAGGGAGTGAAATGTAACACAGCAGGAATGAAATTTGAAGGATATTTATCTCTTTGAATCAATTCCTGAATATTCTTCATTAATATTCCAATCACTTCAGCCGTGTTCGAGATTTTTGAAAAAATGCACAACCACTTTTCTCAAGGACATCATTCTTGTCGTTTCAATGTTATATTACAATCACAATATACGTGTGTAATATCGTAAGATATTAAGGAGATAATGTAAGAGTGGTAAGACGCCTTGTGATGCCCCGTCTAAACGATCCTATCTTTCATCCTCAGCCTTAATTGGGGATCAATGATTTTGTATCATGTTTCGATGTTATTGAAAAAAAAAAAAATTACAATCAGTATAAAAATAACGAATGAATGAGATACTCTTGTAATGTTTGGATATAGTGGATATCGATCTCAATATTTATGCTTTCTTGGTTCAGTTCCTTGTACTATATTTAGAAAACCTCAAACTTCAGGTCAACATTTTTATTTCTTGATATTTTCTATCTCAATTCATTTTCATGTCAATCTGGAAATAATACAATATAAATTAATGATACAAGTTTATCTGTCATACATTTTCAATACGTGATTTGAATACTGATTACTAATCTACCGTTAATATAATTGAATTTCAATGATATAATAACAAACTTGAATACAGAGATCAAGACAGGTTTTTATCAATATTGTCATTCTGTCACTCGATCGACCGTCTTTTCTATTCACCAACTTGAACGATCAAGAGTTTCGACCCTCCTACAACCTTGAAATGAAGTTTATTTTAATATCATTTCGTAATATAACTAGTTCATTGAAATTATCTACGGTCTTCGGTTCGATTCTCTTTGAATATAAGAAAGAGATAAAAAGAAGTCAAAACCAATAACACAACTAAATGAATTATATCCTCTAATGAAAGAACCATCATACAATAATAAATCTAACTTTGTCAAGGCAATATTTCACCAAACAATCCGAATAGTATATGAATCCAACAAATCAAATCACATGATATATAAATCAGGGGTATCAACCCTCTAAAACTTTCTCTCTCAAGATCCAGCTCGCGTGTTGAAGATCAGTTAATAATCCAGAATTCCAATATTTTATTCCCCCTTCCTGTTCAACCCCGAATGTAGGTTGCAAGATATTGAAGGGTTATACGAAGAAAATTTTGTGTAATTATTTTTTTAATTGTGTATTTAAAATCGTTTATTGTCATGTAGCAAGAGTGTATTGGTACTGCTTGTCGTTACGTACAAAGCACACTAAGAGAATGTTGGAAATAGTACAGCTGAGTTATTATCAAGAAAATATTTTATCTTAGCAGATCACGCACTATACAGTATAACTCTTCTGATAAATAAGGCCAGTATGTATTTCATCATTCACTTCTGTTTTTAAGTGAAGCGCTAGCTACAAAATTGCTAAAATTGAATACAACTTCAATATTGGTGGAGGTGCCGAGATGTTTTCATAAACCATTCTCACATCTTAGCTTTTTGAATTGATATATTGAACATTTTCAGAAATTAGGATCGTCAATTACCCTCCAGTGTGCGCAGAGTGAAACGGTGGTTCTCCATCCCCCACTGTATATTCACTTGGATACAATTTTGTTTCCGTGGTTGTCATAATTAGACCTACGATGAAGTATCTTTCTAGATGTCAATCAATTATTCAATCAGCAACATCTCCAACATATTCCAAAGAGATTGTCGTTGTTTTTATGGAAGTGTGATATAACCTTGTTATTGTGAGCCACAATTAATGTTATCGGTTTATTAAAACTACTTTTAGTTCACATAGGTTATAGTTAATTGACTTTAGTTAACGATAATTTAGTGATAGCCCTAGAATAATCCTGTTTTCTTTCCAATGTGAGTGAACCATAAAATCTATTACTTCTGTTCCGTCATAAATAACACGAAATAACTTTTCTCTCTACAAAATTGAATTAAGGTGGATGTCCCCTCAGAATGTTTTACTACCCCTGTTCGGAATAAATCAATTTCCATCAATTTTCTATCGCAACGAAATTGCCTTCCAATCTCTACGAATATTCCTCAGTAATAACTTACAACCACACAGCAGATATGGCTTTGTTTATCGGTTACGAAGATGGTTCCCTTGGCAACCGATAGATATTTTTATTTATTTATCTTTTTTATTATATTTACGGAGAATTATATGTGTAGAAGATCACGACATAAATTGTATTGGGTCTTCAAAAATAGAAAATAATATTGTTTTATGAAATTTGTATTCGAATACAAATATATTTTCGGAGAGACGATAAATACTTGCCATTCGACGAGATTCAGGATAAGGGATCTCACCCTCGTGTCATTTGGACATTGTTTCATGTACTTTAGTGGATGTTACATCAATGTCAGATACAACAACATCATACACTCGGATACAACAACAAAACAATATATTCAATTTCTAATTTATTCATATTGGTTTCAACGACGCACTGTACTGATGACTGAGATCTATTGGCTTCGGTGAACGATATACGAGATGATGGGATAGAGGTCATTTTATTCGGTGTTCTTTTTGGAAAGGAGTCGGTCGTGGTCTATTTTTAAGGAAGCATCCCAGTATTGATCTGAACGACAGAGGGAAGCCACGAAAAAATCCCTTTCAGGATGTTCGATCACGGCGGGACTTGAACTCCGGTCTCCTGAATGTTCAGTGTTATAACCACTCGACCACTTGTCTCAGTGGATATGATATTAGGATTATTTCCTCTGTGATACGATTGCCCCTATGGTGTGAACGATTTTGCCTTGTTATCCCCCCTGGCCCTAGGTGAAGACAGTGACCCGTTTCAAGTTTTTTTTATGATGACAAAAAATCGAATCTACGTATCAATTTATCAGTTTATTATTTCAATGAAGTGACGTTCACACAAATCGATCGAATCTTTTATTATAAATTATAGTCAGAACCATAACCAAAATAAACTTCTGAATTTTCTTACATATTTCCTTCAATTTTCACGTTCTCCTCACGCCTCATCAAGTCTTTGCTCCTCGAACAAGGCTAAGGATTTTAAGGTAGGATCGTTCGTATGGTGCACCACAATGGTGAAAAAGAACAAGAAAGAAAACAAAAAGAATGACTCGACCCTAATATCACTCATTTAACAAACTAATAATTGACTAATGCCCATATGACTGATAGCTAATAACTAATAATAACAGGGATAATCACAACTCGATTATTTTTATCGACGAAAAAGATTCTTCGACCTTGTCACAAAACTTCATTTATTTTCTGTACCAATTGATTTTTATTCTTCATCGTAAATAACCGTGATAGACTACCAGCAAGATGTCAATTGTTGAAAGAATTGTGGGGCTTTACAGCTCTAAACCATGCTTTAGAGAAAGATTGTACCTTGGAGACATATATTGCATTTTCTTACCAGATTTAACCAACTATATACGAACAAGACAAATCCTATACTCTATTCTGATTGATCTTCACGGATTTGATCGACCGTCTCTACGTCTATTTAACACTGACACACGGATGTGTCGATCCCTCAATATGCTCGTTGGACTAAATATAGCGATTGCCAATATTAAGTCGTTTGAAATTGGTTACACACACACACGACTACCAGTGTTTTATGTTGAAAATTTTCAATTGTGTTTTTCCAATATAATATATAATCGAAAAGTAAGGATTTACTGTGTTATTGAAGGTAACGTTTCAATCCATTTCAAGTGTAGTGTGTGTTAAAGCTATTGTTGAAAGCGTTGACAATTTAAATAGTAAAATGTAGGAGTCGATATTTGTTTATTTATCTATCAATTATGGTTTTTATTCAGTGGAAATACACCATATACAAGTAGTCAATCCATTAATTATACCGCTTGATAACAATTTTTCATTCGTGAAAGCTGACCTGATTGAATCAGATGATTATTTGATGGCTATGGTGGAAATCTTGAGGATAGAAAAAACTGTTGATCTATCTCAATCCATAGATTAAACCAATTTTCTGAGTGTAAAGAAGCTTGCAGGCCAAGATAAAATCTTGAAACACATACAAATTCGATGAAAACGAGAAATGAATATACCAGACACATGAAACGCAAACATTCAAAATCAATATCTTATTGAGAACAGAAAAATAAAAACACAAGTTTTTATAGAATACAATTCAATTTCATCGCAGTGTGATTGGAGATGTGTTCTCGACATCTCTACACTCGGCTCGAGATTCGAACTCGGGTCTTTCTCTCTTGTAAAGCAGTAGTAGCATGTCGAGAGAAGGGAAAAAAATCATACAAGTAATGTGGAAAGGCCTTCAAGTTAGTGACGTTGCAATAGAAAGATTCAATCTTCAATCTATCCAATCTCTTTTCATCCGTTCTTTCTATTTTGTATACTTTCCAGCTTATTCTCCCTCTCTCTCTTTCTCTTTCTCAAACATTCGCAATCTGTTATATTGTCAAGTCTCTGAACTAAAAGTTGTTATTCGAACTAAAGATTGCAGTCAAATCAGCGAATGTAGCATTATAGTTTTACCACTTCAAGTATGCTTGAACTTGTCGCCATAGTGAAAATATTCGAACGAGTCTGAATGATGGTATATATAGATGAACGTAGCGATGACTTCCATTCAATATTATCATGACCTCGTTATGTCTCTCATCCAGACGAAGTCATCAACTGAAAATTGTTCCACCAAAGTTCTGTTTTCATCTGTTTTCTCAGGTTTTTGTGAACAATATTTTTTAACTCTTAAATTCTGCATTATATAGTCCCTAAATATATTCAGATATTGAAGAGTAATAGTTTACTGGTGGTGTAAATGTCAGAAAACATCAGAATTATTATTAAAAAATCTCAAAATTTCCGAAAATTACTTATAATTAATTATTTCTCAAAACGTGGTTTAATCATCTTCGCTCCACCGGGCCAAGCGATCCCACGTCACCATTCCTAATTGGGGACGTTGTGTCGAGTTATAGATACTATTAAAAAAAAATCTAAATTAATCACTGAAAAACTCGTGAAAAAAATATATTTACACCTTGCCCCACTCATCCCTCGTACAATACACGTCTACGAGGTTTTCCCATCGGTTACAATCAAGTAATAATATCACGTGTACATATCAAGTCGCGTTCATTGGTTGACGTCTTCGTAATAATATTGATATTAATAATACTAGTCGTGTTCATCGTTGTGACGAGCATGCTGTTGATGGGTGGGGAGGGGTGGTGGGGAGGGGGAGGGGGGGGGGCGTTGTAGTTGTACGTGTAAATCACGTGGTACATGCTAATTGCAGTATATCGATTGTTGGAACAATGTGCAATTAAAGTGCAGCTCAGGTGGCAGCTGCGTTGCATATGGGAGATAATTCGTTAATGACGTGGCAACAAATATGATTTTCTTTTAATTTCTTCTCAACATTCAATTCAATTCAATTTTTTTTATTTTGTAAACTACATAGGAAGTGAATACATAGAATACATACTCAGGAAGTGAAATAATATTGTATATAAGTACAAAAAAAGCGATTCAATATTTTTATGTATGATGTATGATTTAAAAAAATTGGCATTGTTTTACTACCCGAAATAACTATAGTTATAAGTATGAATCAAAAAGTTCAGTTTTAATGATCAAAAACAGAAAGGCGATGTTACGCATCATTATTATTAAATAAGATCTTTATTATTGGCGATATTCGGCAGAGCCGTTCTTACAGTTGACCAGTTTGAAACATAATTTACATACATTTCTGAAAAGAGATTAAATACACGAAAAATACAACAAAATACAGAGGGATGCATAAAAACATACAGTTGTCGTACACACAGAGATGATAGGACCCTATCGTATATTGTTGTACATTTATAGTGCATCCAAATTGTCGATGAAATTATAATATATATCGATAAGAATATATATTTGATCAAATTGAATTATTTTTAGCAGCGTCATGCTACGAATGACAAGGTGATACGGACGGACAAGGATCTTATACCGCCCAAATGTGAACGATTTTTTTTTCTATTGCCATCACTTTTGTACATACAAAATAAAAACACTGAACAGTCAAATACAATACACAAAGTCTTTAAAGGAGACTTGACTGTGGGAAGAAAAACAATAATATTATATCTGTATATTACTTAGCTCTAGATTTTATACTTTAGTTTATGTACGGTGATTGAGAAGATATAAAATGATTGATAAATTGAGTGGCAATAAATAATATGAGTGGAAAAAAGAAGAAATATGATCTACACGATGGACTACACGATTAATGTAACTAATTTGATTAGGCTTTAATTAGTAAATGTCTTAACAAACAAGTTCTGTGATAATGAACACTGCACATATTAGGATACCGTGAATTTCAGCTCATTTGGTACAGGTAGACAATTTATTCAGAGTTTCAATGAAGTTTAAAAAAAAAAAACACATTTTTTCACGTGAAATTATTTCAAGCGGTCTCACGTAATTTCCTGATTCAACCCGTGTTTTATTTCCATTTGAATGAATAGTCCACTTCCCAACATTCTACTAATTAATACATATGATTATATAGGGACCGAGACGCGTGGCCGAGTGGTAACACATGGAACCGTCATTCGGGAGACTGGGGGTTCGATTCCCGCCATGGTCGAGAAGGCAATTGCATACATTAGTTACGTGATTATTATATAATATATAAGTTTCCTAAAATCCATAATCTTAACTTTTTCGATCATTAGGATCATCGATTGCTGAACATCACCATTAAATGCTAATTGAGAATTTAAGAGGTTGAGAATTACTTATGTTGGACTCAAACTCACAACCGACCTTTCGTTTAATCCACATAACTAACTACCCAAGCCAGACAGCCTTATTTTCAAGGGTCATATATCACGCCACTATGTGCCTATACCACGTATTGTCTTAAGTGGTCATACTTGGGCTGAACTACCATTAAGGTATATACACACACCTATTGTCTTCTGCGTGGACAAATATGCCATTGTCTTAGCACTGGTATTGACAGATCAATGGCTGTAACGATAGAAACTCAACACTATATAGGAGCATGTATCACACATTCTTCTATAGCGCCTGATTGGAGTCACATCTGGAATATCTAATAAGAGCGGCTGATAAACTGGGAAAACGCGATAATCTTCATTCTTGAATGTTCTCAAAGCACATCGCCATCCAGAAATTGGATTTCCACGAATGATGGCGATATTTATTGGCAAAATACAATTGACGACTAGTGATTGACCCGCCTATAAACGTCACAAAACAGAACATCCAATCAAATGGGCTTTGTTATGTGGGAAATTTCACATTGACCTATCAGAGTATCTCTAAATTTCCACATGAAGTATAGATCCAGGTGGCTTTGGCGATTAGCCACGCCTATCACTAGTGGTCAATTATATTTGTTTTACATCAGGCCTATATTCTGTTTGAAAACTGAATGAAAAATCTCCACACAAGTATAGCATTTTCTTATCTGCATGTGGTAACAATTGGGAGTGTTTATTTCAATAGTTTCAGAGATTCAGGTACCGGAAATGAAAAAAAATGAAACAATTGAAATAACTGCATTTGAAAGTATTAGCACAAAATTAATGTTAACCGCACTGGAATAGGAAAAGTGGGATAACAAAGTGCTAAGTGAAAAAAAAAATTAGAACCACTTCGAATAATTTGGTAATTATTTCACCATCCAACTGATAATACATTACACTATCAATCTGAAAAAAAATGAAATTGAAGTAGAAAAATTATGAAAAATAGCTTTCAATGTCCCCTTGAAGAATCTATAAAAGTGTTTACGTTTCACTCACGTTTTAATCGGCCGATTAAAAGTGACTCAAGGTCCTCCAGTGTAGTTTAGTGTCATCAAGACTTGTCATTTCAAAATGTAAATCGTCTTTTTCCACCCCAGACTCATTAATTGTGGACTTCGTTAACATATCCAAAGATCTGCCACGTTTTATTACATTCAGCTTCCTTACAATTAACGTATTTAGCATTATACCATCAACTAGTATACATTACATAAATACGCCGCTTCTGCTAGACACAATCGAGACTACTTATTGTCATCGTTGACATGTAGAGAAGACAGACGATCGAACCTTCATCTCATTAAACAAGGATAGTTGATTTGATTCCAGAGAAGCGTTTTTAAGAATATAAATAGGTTATTAAGAGAAGTGAATAAAATGTGAAGATAAGCAGGTATACTTTGATAAATGTATGTTATCCCGATCGACCGTCTTTTGTACTTGCTGTCCGTAACGGTTGGGTGTGTCGACCCGCCAAAATGAAGTAAATATATGTAAATCACAATAGTTAATGAAGCTGCCATTAAGAGAAAACTTGTTCACCCTAGACGATATGTTTATGTTTGCTTCGAAAATGTATTTTTAAATTCAGAATAGTTACAATAGCGGTTATACCTTAATATGAGTATCAGTCAAACTGTGGAACCATTTTGAATAGAATGGGAATAGTATATAAATAGCAAATTTTGTCGTACCATTTGATAAAAAATAGTGTGCATACATTTTTACTGGTGTGGTGTACTGGTTGGTGGTGGTTTTCATTGGTACATTTTTACTGGTACTACTGGTAAAAGGTGCAGAGAAGCTTCTATATAGGAGTTGACTGAAGAATGTATGAAAAGTTGTAATGAAGAGGCGCTCGTAAATTACAACAATGAGATATTTAATACAAAATCACCATTGTTGGCAGTTTTGTCACTAAATTTTGCCGTTATTTGATGGAATATTTTTATTATCAATCACAGATATCTCTATCATTTCGAGTAATTTTTGTCATAAAAATCAAACATGTATAAACATGCATGAACTTTCATTTTCGAACATTGATTCATGTATTCATTTATTTATATCAGGTTTAACGACACACTTCACTGATGACAACGATATATTGGCGTCGGTGAATGATATTTATGAAATGGTGGGGTGGTGAGATGAGAGGTTATTTCACCATGTGTTCTTTAGAACTTTGAAAAGAAACCGAAGTGCATAGATTCAGATTCATATGCAGTTGGGCTCGCACAGGATATTTCGATTAAATCCTTCTACTAATAGACTGAAAAAAATATGAGATCATTGACCAAAGCGTTCATTGCGTTATTGGAATTAATTCAATAGCATTTCCTCTCTATACAACCATCTCAAATCAATCCCATATTGACATCCCAGTCAATAAGAACAACCCTTATTCAACTCCCACATACATATTTACATGTTTGTTTTCTTATACAACCCCCCACCCACCTCAATTTCCACTTCTCCCAATTGGAAACCTCCCCCCCCCCTTGCCATCTATATATCGTAGTGTGTTTTGAGAGTTAAAGTCTTGGGGGGATTTTGGCACCGATCACATACATATATATATATATATATATATATATATATATATATATATATATATATATATATATATATATATATATATATATATATATATAATATATATGTATATATATATATACACATATATAGTTCAAGCTTCGCTGGTCTCTACTTATATCTGTACGATACATAGATAGAAGTTGTTTTCTATAAAGCTACATAAATTCAACTCGTATTCACTTGTTTTCGAGAATCGAAACGTGCTATCGTTATTGTTAACGAAACGAGAAGATACCCGTTCGTAAACACCAAAAAACAACAAATATATTTCCTTCTCTTGAGTGCATGAGCTTTTCTTTTCCGTTTCCTTCGGATAAGAGTATTTCTTTCTATCTTGTTTTTTGTCTTTTCTCTCCCTCTCTCTCTCTCTTTTTCTCTCTTCCTCTCTCTCTCTTATAGATATATCTGTGTGTTGGATTGATGATATGTATAAAAGAAGGCAAATAACCCTAGCATGTTTAAGGCGTGTGTATCTTAGAGTTTGACATGTCTTGTCGTCTAGACAGGGGAAGGGGTTGAGGAAAGAGGAGGGGGGGGGGAGTTGGGTGTTAGAAGCTTTCCAATATTATTAACACTTTACTGGATTTGCATGCTGAAGCTGTCGAATTATTGAAAAAAGAAAACAATACTGTAGATTTAAGATGTTAGGTATTATGGATACATATTTATTCGTATTGTCGTCTAGTATCAGGTCTGGTTGAAGCGTGAAATTTGAAATTGTCAAGTTATGGAAATAAGGGAGAAAATGAGTCTGTATAGGAGTTTCGTAGAGTTAGAATCATTATAATATATTCTCAATATTGACTTCTCGTTTGCTACTTGCTCAGAAAGATGCAGTAAACACGCAGTGAAGAAGAGAAGTGGAGAAAAATGAGTGAAAAAGGAAGAAAGGGTCGCAGACAGTTGATACAGCTAGTGCTCTGACATCTGAAGTTATGCGCGGGGTCGAGTCCTGCTCACTGACATGGGTTATTGCAAATGTCCATGTTTAGTATTCACTACTTATTCGTACCCCCATACAACTGAGCTGTTGGTAGTTTCGAGAAGCACTCTGATCTGTGTTTTCGTCAATGGAGCCCTAGTCATGCAATGATGAGCTATAGACACTCATTGATTTTGAAACCGTTATTGCATGGCCTTACTGTTTCACGTGTCACATATTTTTCAAACGGTTCGACAATTTTATTTGTTTCCTATTTTTTGATTCCTATTTGTTAACCGATTATCTTCTCGAATAGTTTTTTTAATTGATCGGAAAAAAACTACCTTATAATATTTTTTTATAAAATGGCTCATCTGAGTGGAATGTAAGCTCTGGAGTAATAATTATTATTCTCATGTTCGAATTTTCGTAAAAATTTGAATTCATTCGAAGAAAATGTTCTGTCCAACTTTTATCCGCTGGTTCATTCTTATGTATGGCGTTTTTTTTAAATTTCGAACCATTTTTTTTTTTCAAAAGTAGTGCACTGATTGCGCATCAAAATTGTAGAGTATCGAATTGGATGATTATACACATTTTTATTTCAAGTTTCAACAAAATTTGTGTTTTCGTTTGACCTATGGCACGTAAACAAAAAAAAATGAGTAATTGTCTAAAAACGATAGAATTGTCCCTGCTTCGTGCAATCAAAATTCGTGCATTTGATCATGCAATCAAATTTTCAGTGAACTATAATTGTTATGAAGTGTAAATTCAAAAATGTTCACGAATTCAAAATGCTCTATTTTTTTCGATACATTGATGAATGTAATCTGTTTTTATGGTGCAAAAAAATTCATAGTATTTCAATATTCGCCAGAGATGAAATGATAAACGCTGTTAGTGTTGAAAAGTAGAACTAAAGAAAAGTTACAAAATAAAGCGCGCGCATATTTTCAACAATGACATTGATTGAAATATTACACTGTTGACTGAACTTTTGTAACTATTCGTCGGCCATATTGAGATTTAGAAGCGCATTCTTTTGTACTTTTCGTGTCGAATAGAAACGCGTATTGGACACCGTGTAGTAATCACTGCACATAGCATGCATGTCCTGCAAGCAGTTGCATTGCATCACGGCCTACTTGCTTGGGTGGCATTCAGTTGTGCAATACGCGCTTGCTCAAGAAGGCTGTGCACATACTTGGGCGTAACACTGCACATGTGCGTGGGTGTTTAACCTGCAGTTCACAGCCCCCCGTCGATGAGTTGCAAGTCACGAACCGGAAGTCACGTTTTGGCGGGAAAACGAGTGACAGGAACTAGAGGGTCACGTGTCACTGTCACGTGATTGTTGGGGGTTGGGTGAGGAGCGTGACTTTGAGTTTTTAATGTCGTACTTTTAGGAGGGATTGCACACGAGAACGAGAAACCGTGGAGGTATGCAATGTTTTAAGGAAATGGAAAATGGTGAAGGTGATTTATATAACGACTGGTGATAGGTGTGGCTTGAAAATCGGCCACCCAGCTTCATATGCAACTGTAGATATCCTGATTAGTGATTGACGATTTCTAAAATCTCACCTAATAAAAAGACTTGATCGAAAGTCATGATATGGATGGAAAAGTGAACGAACGTGGTCAATTGATTCGTTTCAGAAACAAAGAAAATGTTTTTATTTTGGAATATTCTCAGTTCAGTTATTTGTATTGGATTTTTGAAAATCTCTTCCCAATTTTCATTCAAGTGGTAGGCTCTACTAAACCAAACCCACAACTGTGGTACTACACAAATTCTATCTAGCTGTGTTTTAGGACGTGAGACGTGTTCAGGAACATATTTGGTTTTCCAGTTTCTCCGTTTGATTTGACAAAAAACAAAAACAAAATTTGTACAAACGTCTAGTTCGATCTTCAACGTGTTGAATGACTCTTGTCTTCGTTTGAGTTCTTATTCAGTATTTTTCTAGTTATCGTTATACGAGACACAAGATTTGTTCACCCCTTATACATCGTACAAAATCACCATATGTGTGATAAAAAAAAAAATATATATACAATACAAATAAAAAACTTTTTTTTGGTTATTTTTATAATCGTTCAACTTATTTCCCGTCCATGATTCAGCATCTCAAAAGGTATGAATTACGCTGAACTAATAAAGCATACCTACCGAGGTGTTTTTCACTAATACCTTACCGGTTCATCGACTGCTCAAAACACCCGATCACTACTATTAAAAGATACGCGAGACGATCAATCGGAACCTTATACATTATCAAGCACGCGTCCCACCTGCATCCTGAATAATTTTGTCCGATGAATAGTCTTTGGAGCATGCGCAATGTGCTCGTATTGGTCCATGTATGGTAAACGGATGCAGATGTCCGTATGTGTGTTTCTATATATAGGTAGATTAATGTATGCATCGCTTATAAACTGATATCACATACGGAAATGGTCTTAGGAAATGGTCGGTAGATATGGTCAGATAGGGTCACATGTGGTAAATGACTCAAGAAGTAGGGTGGGTATGTCGTAGTTCTTCACACATTAGCTTCTAGATGAAATGATTGTATGATAAGATGTTGAATACTTATATTGGTTTTAACGATGCACTATAATGATAACTAAGATATATTGGCGTCGAATGAATGAATGATTGATGAGATGATGGGATGATGAGATGAAGGATTCTTAGGTATTAGTAAGGATAGTGGGAAGGAAGCGGTCGTGGCCGATATTGTAGAAGCCATCCCGATATTATCCTAGACTATATACAGAGCGAAACGACGGAAAACCCCTGTAAAGATGGACGGTGGCGGGGATTGAACCAGGTCCGTTAAAAAGAAAAAGAAAAAAGAAAGAAAGAAAAATAATACGAAAATGCAATATTTGTTATGATTCAAGTTCGTCCTCACTAGACCTATGTCCACATATATCAATATTGATTACACCACGGACATACATTTTTTTTAAATGTCTGCTGAAATTGAAGCACGAATTCGTTTCTTGTATATGTTCATTCTGATTTTTTGGGAGGAATTCAATTATTATTGTTGGTCGGCCGCGGGTAGGCCCTATAATTATTGTGATTTGTTATTGTTATTGTTATTGTTTTGTTCATTATTATTAGTGCCACTTTGAAAATAATAAAATATCTCAAACTAGATCTGGTAATTTGTGAGCTTCAGTAGTACGTGATCTTGTTTTTTGGTTTCTCAAAATATCGTGTATTTTAACTTCAATGTTCGTTTATTAACACATTCAAAATAAACAGCGACCCAGATTTTAAATTTCTTATATTTTTATTATGTTCTTTATTACATGATTCAATTATATTATAGAATATCCGCCATTAACAATACATTATATTCCAACAATGAATGTCTCACTTATTGTCCTAATTTAAATTGAGTTGGTATACTAATAGTGACCATTCCATTTTATATCTACATCTACTTCAAATAATGCACTGGCTGCAAATTCATAACACGTTTTCACAAACTAATACTCTTAATTGTTCTTTAATTACAATAATTAATTGCAGATTATGGAGCGTGAATTAATAAATAGTAGGGAAGGGAAACCTTTTTCTGCTCTCATCATTATAATAATGATAATTAAATGCAATAAACCCTGTATCGTCTCTGATCGGGAATAATTTTCAAATAAACGCTGATTGGCGAATACATTTCAAGAATAAAATATAGCTATTATAGCCTGTTATATTATTATAATGTTACATAATGTTACGTCCATATATTTTTTTACAATGTAAAAAATACACGATCCTATATTTTAATGAGTTGAGATAAAATGTAATCAAGAAATTTTATCGATCCCCATTAAAAACTGACGAATTAAATGTGTGCAAATGCGCTTACAATGTATGTATCCGAGGAATAACTGGTAATGCAAATTGTTCAATGTACTCTATAATGATGTAGGCCTATTGTGAGTCGTTAAAAGTATTCTAATTGTATGGAATTATCAGTACGGCAATGAAATATATAGCTTGTTGTATGAAATACATATACATCGAATTATAATGCTCAGTTTAATATGTTTGATTGTGTTTAGTTTTTTTTTCATTCAATTACGAAGTCTTTCTAAATCTGGAAGAAATAGCTATGGAAATTAGAACCACTTTGAAACTTAGGAATATGATCTCACTTAACTATTATTAATTGAATTGAATCAGATTGTTTGTGATACTGCATTCGTATAATTCATAACTATTTTTTCTTTGGGACTACATTGCTTATAATCATTGATCTCAATTTTTCACGTATAGTCAAATCGATTACTCCAAAAATTTGGCATAACATTTGGCTCTTAATGTTTCAATTCCAAGTGAATTAAAAAGAATTACTGCACTATACTTGAAAATAAAAAACATTTCATCTCAATTAGATCAAATTGAAAAAAGATCTAACCATTTTGACTACAGATCAATGAATGTCCAATTTTTCCACATTGAAATTCGTTTAAAGATTAACATGTTCACGTTTATGTTCGTTTTCCTCTTCAGTACTAGACACCGCGTTTTTTGTTCAAATAAAAACAGGTGACAAAATGACCACGCGAAGGCGGCAATATCACAAAATTAAAATAATTATTCAATTTAAGATTCATGTCATGTGCTGCATAAGAATGTTTTTTTTTTACCGATTTAGCTGTCATTTCAGGTGCGCGTGTAGTCTTCTTATGAATATAACACAAGGTAGACATTTTCGACACATATACACCTCAAACTGACCAAACTTGTCTGCGTTCAGTCTATACCCAAACATGGCACCGTGCATGTAACGAACGGCCAATTCGTTATGCATTACCATTTCAGCAGGTGCACATTTCCGACATTATTCCTCTTGACAACGCTGATAAAATGAAAAAACAACTTGTATCACATGCATGTCTTTATCTCTGTTATACATCACTAATATGAGGGCTGTAAGTGCCGCTGGTAGGAAGTTGGTCACTACGCGACTGAGGAGAACGTTTTTATAGGTTGTAACACTGTCAACTGGCTCACAGTTTTTAAAATTTAATATTCTCATTGAAATAAATCGTGTTTTGAAAAAACTCCATGTATATATATATATATATATATATATATATATATATATATATATATATATATATATATATATATATATATATATATATATATATATACATATATATATATATATTCAACTATATATGTATATATATATATATATATATACATATATATATAAATATATATGAATATATGTATATATATATTCGAATATATATATATATATATATATATATATATATATATATATATATATATATATATATATACATATATATATATAAATATATATAAATATATATATATATATATTCGAATATATATATATATATATATATATATATATTTATATATATATATATTTATATATATATATATATATATATTTATTTATATGTATATATATATATATATATATATATATATATATATATATATATATATATATATATATATATATATATATATATATATAATAACAATTGAACATATACTCCATCTTTTTTTTTTATTGATGAAAATGATGTACTATATTTACTTGTATTTCTTCATCTTCAAAGTGATGGTTGTTGAATAATTCAAAACAGTTCAGTTCAATGCATGTCGAACAATATTATGATTGCAATTTGACAAATTTTCATCATTGACGTACAGGACCCATGTATTCAACTCTCCACTTTTGCCAAGCTTAATATAAATAGTAGACTATACAATACTTTTTTCCGCCTCGTATGCCAAATATATTTTTAATATTCGTTCCGATACATCAAACTTTCGAACTACTGTCTTCAACTATTTCAACGATACATTTTTGAAAATAGTTCAGTGCTCAATATCAGACCCATTTTCTATTTTTATTCACTTGTGCGTTTATTCACATTAAGGTACAATATGAAAATATCAGTAACTTGTTGAAGGAATGTGTATGATCAATTATATCTACTCGGTAATTAGCAATTACGTATCATATTATTTGATCTTATCGAATCTTATAGATTCATCATTACGTGTACGGGTAACAACCACCTTTTAGCGTCTTGGATAAGTAATTGATTGACCACCATCTTATAAGTCGTTCATCTGTTCATTATCTACCGGGTACTTCCTTTTCATGTCGGACATGACTGGAAATTATAAAGTCTGTTGCGTTTTATCTATGCTTATGAGCATGTGCAATGCCTTATGAGGGAGCCTTCCGCAGATTGTGTCTGTATGTGTGTGCATGTGAGCGCGTGTGTGTGCTGTCAAGGAATGACCAGAAAGGAATTAATTGTTGTGGGTACCCGAATTAATTTCCTTCCGACTTCATAATAGAGAATTAGTTTGTATACTGATCGAAACGGAAATTGGTAGCTATTTTTCGAATGTGATTACAAATATTATCTATAAGAATTTTAGATCTCACACAATATAACACCTTGAAGCATGTCATTAGTGTTTGTTGATCAAATATATTTCATTTCTGTTCCCAATCTAGAAATTATGTAGAAAGTATGTCGTTGAAAAATATTGTAACATTGTACGTATGGAAAATTAATCTATTTTTCACGATGGTCTACTCTTTTATCATTACTATTTGTATTGATTCCTCATCTTTTACTTTTTGAAAATTCCAATTGGTGTTTATTGCTAATATCTCAGTATATTAGACCTATAAATTACTGTATGAAAAAACTCATAAAAATTTATTCATTTTCTACACAAATTAATTATTTCAATTCTCAATCTCATACCTATACCTATATATGAAAACCAATATATTGATGTCAATCTCACATGATAGACAGTATATGCCATTATCCTTTTTTCAAAAATCGACTACATTTATTTTATTAGTCATCGTAACAATATAATTGATTATAATATGTCTCTAAACGCAGTCGAATTGTTTAATTGGCTGAACATGTTCATACGACGTCATATTCGCTTGATGAGGGTAAGACAACACCCTTATTATGACGTCATTATGAGAGGGGTGTGAACAGAAACAGACAGGCCGAGTGTCAGTATAGGCTGCCGCGCGTGATGGAGGTTTGAACAGAGAAAAGTTAATTCACCAGTAATTGCAAATATAGTTGAATTATTTATGAAATTTTATAAAGGTTGTCCATGGGGAAGTTATTGTGTTTGGAGCGGTCTACATCACAAATAATTATGTTGATGATTTGTTGTGAAGTTGTAATTCATATTTGGGAGGTCATTATTCTGGAATTAAATTTTGTTGACTCTCTTGACATCCTTATTTATTTGGAAAAATTATTTCTCACTTTGGTGTTTCGACCAATATGAGCGGTTTATATGACAATTTCTATTCCGTTTCTCATCTCTGAAAAGCTTATTTTTCCATTGTAATACCTTTTTTACGTCATTACATAATGTCCCCGATGGAATAATGGTATTTCAATGAATAATTATTCATTACTACCATATTCAGTCTCATAACGATTGTAACATTATACTTATATTTCACACCTGAATTTTCGTGATTTTCCTTCGTAGCAAATGTAACTATTAACGCCTAAAATTTGACTCGAAGTATTGTTTCCTATATTTATGTCAAGGTAATAGTTCGGGCGGGGCACGACAAAGACAATCTATGTAATGATTATGTAATGACAATCTATGTAGGCCTACCGCCCCGAATGTAATGAATAATCAACGAAATGTGAATAGTAAACTAAAAAGTCCATGGGATAATAGACATTTCAGTAGTTTGTGTCGAAAGAAACAAAAACTTTTATTGATAATTTTCTTCTTCATCTTTTCTTTTCTTCATATTCAAATCCAACATTGATAAGCTGCAGGTCACATGTTCATGATTTGTGTGTATATATAAATATATATATATATATATATATATATATATATATATATATATATATATATATATATATTATATATAAAATATATATTATTATTCTCTTGAATCTAATACTATACCTCTGAACCGTTTTACCTATACACGGAGTCACCTCCCTCCCTTCTTTCCTTTTCCATCATCCCTTATTTTACTGCACCATCCACATTATAAATCAAACCGGCTGCTCCAGATCGACCGTATATTTCAACACTTCCATTTAACGCGTTGTAAATTCCACTCTTCCTGTAGGAATATAGGGACACTAAGTAAAGCATGGTGGATTCTGATAAAGGGTACAGTCGGGAATAATTTTCAAGAATATGAGATATTTCATTACCATACGTGATAGCTAGCAAATCATTTATCATATAGATCTATGTACAAAAAATTTTGAGTTTGAAATTCTTATATCAACTCTGTTCAACTAAGAACAGAAAAGAAAAGAGAAAAGTCCGCTAGTTGGGCAAAATTATCATTTTGTAATGTTAAATGCTTGAATAAAATTCGACTTGATGATGATACCTTTTTAAAACTCGAGTAATATTTGCATCGCTTTTTGAAAGCGAAGTTATTTCTTTTTTTTTTAAATCATTTTTCATTTACCTGTGTATTATTATTCTATTATGTACCATTAACTTGTTATTATCATTATGTATCGTACCACTATTGGAGGGAAAACAATTTTGTTCAAATAAAAATAAAAATAATAATTTCACAAAGTATCATTTTAATGTTCACGTCAGTTTGATACCAAAGTAAACAAAAGTATTACCATTGAAGTAAGTTTGAAATTAGTAAGTTAGTAGTTAAGTAGATTAAGTAGTTAATTAGTAGTAAGTTTGTAAGTTTTTTTTCAATAAAACTTATTGTTGTGATAGCTGCATTTATCCCATCAATTTTGGAAAACAGTTTCATTCATGCACACTTTCAGGTGAATTATTAATATCATTTTATCAATTTGACCCAATAATAATCATCTTCTGAAATTTGTCAAAATTATGAAGTGGAAAAGAAATATAGGTTATTCCAAAATGGAAATTCAAGTTATCCGTAGAAACTGAGATGAATACCTTAATTCATTCCACACACATCAAGCTAACTTGGACGTTTTCTGAATAAAATAACGATCAACTTTCACGATATTTTTGGCCCATACTCTGTTCACCGTGACTGTACCGTTCCGTTTTGTTAACCGCAACGGTACGGCACGGGCGTCTGAAGGAGGTAGATAAAGAAGGTAGCACGAGACATATAGCGATTAACTGTGGTAAATATAGTGATGAATTTTAGAAGACATTTTATAACTTATAATGATGGGGTGATATCAATAAATAACAGGATATGTCGAAAGCAACGTTAGATTTTAAATGGAATTCTTGAAATATCGTATTATCAACGATATCCAGCTTCATACTATGTTGATATATTGACAATTTCAAAATATACATTTTATAGCAGCTTAGTTCAAAGAATTGTTTGTAAATTGAAAATGGATAGTGTGTTTATGGACACTCGTGAGAAATATCATGTTTTATAAGTTTGTCGTGAATATTAATAGTTTCAATCCATTAAGTTCTTGTTATTCACAAATAAATGGAACATCATACTGTAGTATTGAAAACTCCTAGAATATTCCGATTAAAAATATGACAAATCTTGAAGACTAAGGCTAAAATATTCAAACATAAAGAAAAGATGGAATTTAAATGATGAATCCAGGAAACCTACTTGTATTTCTAGTAGGCCTACTTGAACTTTGAGAATATAAAACAAAATATAAAAAAAAAACAGGCACATAACTTGTCGATACAGCATAATGCTCCTAGCTTAGAAAGAATCTTCGGATTAGCGATGAAACATACTGCCAACAAAAATGAATAGATTTTACGAACGAACACAAACCTATAATGTAGTGAATGTCTTTGAAGCTACAAAAAAACCGTCGCCCCACATGCGATATCGTCAAATAGCGCTACAAACGGCGTGCACGAGAACTACTCAGATGAAATCAGTTGCTAAGGGCTGTTTTGTTATTCCTGATATCTCAGTCGAAGAATAGAAAATATAAGAATCACGTGTGTGGTTTCTTAGAACCAGGGGCGAGCGGGGTGGTGGGAGACTAGGGGAAGGGGGTCGTTTCTATGACAATGTGAGTGATTACCGCGTGGACAATTGATGGCCTCCCTCCCTACCCCTCTGCCCCCAATGATTGGCATTACTACCCCTAAAAGTTAAACGAGACCGATTGGCCAATACTCTGTCAATGGGGTGGATTGATATGGATTTGTTGTATGGGGTGAACGAGCGAATAGGGGTGGGGGAGGGGGGTAAAACAATTGGGGGGAGGGTTCCTAGACCTAGAAACCATGATGGCGGTGGGATATTTGGATGTGACGTAGAGACAAATTTTGTCTGTTGCAAAAAAGGGTGAAACAGTAGCGTATGTGACATCGACTGAGTGTGTTTTTTTTTTGTACTGCGTGCTTTGATCTGCCATATTTGTTCCTGTTTGACATAAATGTCGTTTGACTTTGCATATCCACATCGTACTCTGTTAATATTGTTCTGTTTTGAATGTGTGTCTATTAAAAATACATTATTCAAATTTAGAAAAGCAATTATTCACCGGTGACGTTTGAAATTTACCCGTTTTGTTTGAGTGTGTTGGGTTAAATCATATTATTTTATAATTTTGTGCTATCATATTTGAGGACATTTTTGAAAGCGTTGGTCTGAAACTGAACGATTAGGGTAACGATAAAATAGAAATATGGCCTACACAACCTCGATATATGTCAAATACTAAACTGAAACTTATTTTTTATTGGCCGGTCCAATAACTTCCAGCGTTTGAGATGTCGACATTATATCGTGTTCGAAATGCACATATCTCAATAAAATACGTGCTATAATTTTTCACTTTTTCAATTTGATTTTTCAATTTTTTTACTCATCGCCTCCCTAGCTGCTCATCACATAAATGATGAACCTAAATATTGATACCATCATTGATATCATTTTGATCTAATACCATCATTTTCAAAATAATAAATACTATTAAAAGTCGTATATTTATATCAAATAATATTTTTTCATATATCTCACTGTAAAAGAGTTATCACCAAAGGAGAGATCTTGAATTAATCAATTGACTCTCTTTGAGTTTGATTAATCATTTTTATAGCGTTATTGCTAAATATGGAATCTCGAATGAAAAGGAATCGCAACATAATATATTGATCGTCTTTGGATCTTGAAATCGGAAAAATCGGGTCGGAAAATAGTAGTGTCATAGGTCATAGACCAAATTTTAAACTTTGTTATTTCGTCTTTCATGATGAATATTTTCGTGTATTTATATATATATATATATATATATATATATATATATATATATATATATATATATATATATATATATATATATATATATATATATATATATACATATACATATATATATATATATATATATATATATATATATATATATATATATATATATATATATATATTATATATATATACCTAAATACATCAATTACTAAAACTTGCTACAATTACAGAATTACCAACCGTCGTGTCACATTTTGTTACATTGACAGACAACCGCCAACACTCATGTAATGGCCTACAATTATTGGCGGTCTCAATCGACCGTCTCCCCTATCCGTGAACACAGAACGGTTTGTAGTTCAGTCCCGCCAACCTCTTGATATGTAAATAAAACGCATAGTGAACGTCAATGATGTATTATTTCATGACGTGTCTAGGTACGACACGCCTTACATATGCTATTATATATATATATATACCATGTTGTGCATTTAGGAGATACAGCTGTTAAACGATGCAGTTGTATTTTAATGCACAATCGATACTTTGGGTACAACATGTGTTATGTTTAACATATTTACCAATTACTAAGTTAGATGCACTTACCATATGGACGACTCAGCTGGACAAAGTCCATTTTCAGTTATGATACTTGAAAGGTTTACGATGGTCCAAGTTGTAACATTTATCGATCATTATTTAAGAATGATTATGAAAAATTATTCATTACATTTTTTCTCTTCGGTGCATGATATTGTGTATCGATTTATTTTGAATAATGTACTGTACATCTTTCAATATCGTGATTAAATATTTGAAATATTATGTATATAACTATTTATGTGTTGGGTTGCATAATTGGATAATATCTATAGGTGTAGAACGCTCAATTTTTCCCACTCATATCCTTAAAATATATATATATATAATAAGGACTTGTATAGTGACATGTTTATCGCTCTACGATGCATTGTGGAAAATTATTTGTGTATATATACAATTTTGAAACTTTAATTCGAAAGTTATCTACTATTGCCATTATTGCTTCAATTTTCTTCTTTATTTGTGTATATACAATTTTGAAACTTTGAATCAAAAGTCACCTACTATTAAAATTATTGCTTTAATTTTCTTCTTCAGTTCAGAAATTCGATTCGTGCCTACTAGGCCTGAAATCTGAATCTATTTTTGTTTCGATTAAATCCATGTGACTGAGTTACAGTTGAACTACTAACTACTCTCCCCACCACTTACTTCCTAAAGATATATCAATGGAATAACACTGAAGATATTGCTGCGGTAATCACAAATATCATTGGTTATAGTGATTATTTGTACTTTAAATACCGAACGAATTGTTTCAGAAGGAAATGGGGTAGTTATTGTATACGTCGAGCCACCGCCTATTTTAATATCTAATCACAAGGGCGTTATGTATTATTGGTCCTATTTTCTGATATTAAATTGGAATTGTATCAATTAATTCGTACACGCTGTTGGGAATATTATCGATCAGGAGTGGATTTATTGAAACGTTAATAATTGATTGATGGATTTTTTATTTGTAGAGAACAAGAATACACTTGGATCACTGAGTTATATGTCCAATATTTGGACAAATAAAACATACAATTATTGTATGTATGTGACGTTATAATTAAACATCTTGAATACAATCCAATATCGAGATATGTATGATGTTATAGTCATGTCATGAAAGATACGCCTTGATCGGGACGTCCTGCTCGAGATGTATCTTTTATGACACAACTAACACATCATACACATATATGTTTTTACGTGTATATATATATATATATATATATATATATATATATATATATATATATATATATATATATATATATATATTTCTATATATACACACACATATATATATATATATATATATATATATATATATATATATATATATATATATATATATATATATATATATATATGTATATATATATTTATATATATATATATATATATATATATATATATATATATATATATATATATATATATATATATATATATATATATATATATATATATATATATATATACATATATATATATATATATATATATTCATATGTATATATTATTATTCGTTTTGGAGATATTCAATGTGTATATACATGAGTAATGAAATGATAGGAGAGACCTTCTTATTGATATTTTAAAATTCCAGAATTCAATAAATAGTTCAATTAAATTTCATTTCGGCGTAGGCCTATAGTTCATTCAAAATTCAAATCGTTATCTGAATCACATTTGACATTCACTTTCTCAGGAACCTAATACCGTCAACGTAACATAATACCCCAGCGTGGTTCGATCTCTTCTTTTATATACAAGGTTAGATTTATAATATCGATGTTTTGCATAGCAACCCTTAGTCGGATGCTAGGGGGATGCTTTCGAACACCCTGGGAAGATGCGTAATTTGGTTACCAGATGAAAATAAGGGATGGAAAGGAAGGGTTGAAGGTTGCAGGTGGCCTTCTTATTCTTCGTTTATGTCAGGTTGGGTTGATATGTATTTATGTCTTTATGCTAATGTTTGTTGAGACTTGGAGCCGATGGGTGCATACAACGTGTTAGCTTGGGAATGCATAATAGGAAAATTTAATAATTTTTTGGATCTCATCTTTTGTTCTAAGATTTCTCAAATTGAAATAATATATTTGTTGAATCATATCAGTTGTGATAATGACTCGATTTATCTTTCGATACTTTATTTATTCTGGAATATTTACTAATCGGTATCATTTGAAATGTGTATTGATAAACAATCTTGTGAAGAGTCTCAGTGATACAAGACCATTGTAAGCCGTAATTCAATTGAACTTCCAAATGGACAAATGTGTATTTATTGAATGTTTCGGTTCAGAGGCACGTCGACAGCGAGGTTATTAATATTTTCGCTCGATATAATTATTATTATTAATCTGCTAAATCATACTTTTATTCAAATCTAAGCTTTTTCAACAATTTGTTTTAACGTACTTGTACTTGTTTCAAATTGTATGGAATTGATTCATGTGTCTGTGTGAAACATGTTCAAATTGTGTAAAGAAGTGTATAATAGATATGTATAAAACTATAAATATATTTTGCTGCTGATACTCATTGAGAAAACATTGAATTTGGTTCAGTATCAAATTTTGATGTCACAAAATTTGTGAAGCACACAAACAATTCAAACCAAAATGAGATATGAAACATATCTTTGAATATTATTTTTCCTTCCTAATTTTTATTGATTTATGTCGTTAAAATTTGCATGATATGCTCATGTTTAGCTCAGATATTATCAAGTCCAGTTATAGCTGTATTACTGAGATTCAAGTGACAACAAATGGCATATACAGGTAACCAGCGTTATAACAAGAATTGTCTTCCATTCGAAGCTATTCCCATACTGGTGTAATTTGGACTGTTTCGAAAATCGTCTGGACCATCTCTTAATTCTGTTTAGGTATATACAAATGCATTACTTCAATTAATTAATTAATTAATTCTTTCATTCATTCCGAGGTGTCAACAACTCGTACATTTGATGTACATTTGATTTCATAATTTCAGGAGATTTCCCGGATTTCAAAGGACTTCCAAGAGATTTCAGGAAGATTTCAAGGGATTTCAAGAGATTTCACGGCAACTGTACACCAGATTTCAGGAGTTTTTGACCCCTCAATTCATTCATTCGATAACCTTTCCTCCGTTTACGACCCCACCAACAGCCAGGTTATTTGGGTGTACGAACGCATTCATTTCAATTTATCAATTATTTTGGACCAGTATCCACACTCCCTTGTACGCACACACTCTTCTATCTACCTTGACTCTCCCTCAACTTACAGGTAAATGCATCACGTCCGCAACGCGAAAAGGGTTCGAAAGGCGTGAATGGGTAATCATAAATAACATACACACATACGTACTGTACATTCATATATAAAAAAGAACATATAAAAAACTTGTCTGGGTGCCCTTCACTCTAGTTTTTGTTATCCATAATTCCATTCGAATTTTTCTTACGAACAACCGTTCCTTCCTAACATCATCGTGAACGTTCAGAAGTTTCGAGAAGGAAATATCCCGCGTCTGCATAATTTGATCGTAGCGAGAAATATGCAGATGGCACACAAATCATGTTGCTTTCGAAGTATTGTGTAGCTGACATAATGTTAATGTGCGGTATCGGAACGTTTGGTCGTCAATGTTTGAAGATAGGGGAGACGGACGATGGTGATGTCAGGGAGGATGGTTATTAGAAGGGTTGAGGGAGAGAGAGTTTTTGCTGTGTGCTTGAAGGTAATCTAAGCGAAAGGTCTTTTGTCTCTATGGACATGAGGGCTGGTTTTTGTTTATTGGGCTGTTAGGGATTGATGGAGTTTTTTTTTCGTGGTTATCTGGTAGAAGAGTCTTAATGTGTGGGGTGTTATTCAGTAAATGATGACTGAGAAAGTTGGGATGAGCAATGGAAGTAAGCAAAATCACGCTGATTTGATGGAATGTATATTGTCCAAAAGAATGTAATACTTCACCAATATAAGATATGAGAGTATGATTTTTACAGAAATTCGTAGATTATGTGAGACTCAAATACGCTCCAGAGCCCTGATCAAGGAACGGTGACCCGTTCAGCTTCTAATGCAATGCTTTGGCAATAATTCAATTCTATTTTCAGATATCTCTGTTTTTTTAAACGATCTCTATATTGTGAATGTCCAAAATGAAGACGCTTTTGGTAAAATGTTTGCTCAAATTGTACAAAATGATACCGCGTTGATGTGTCTTGACTCGGTAATATAATAACAAGATGCATCAACAAATGTATTTCTATTCCAAATTCATTTGTTCTGAAATAAGTAATTTTTGAAAAGTGCAAGTACCTGCAACTAGAATAAATTTATAATATTGACTCACCTCATCAGCTCATACTTATATTTATTTTGTTATAATTATTATCAATGTGTATTATGTATATAAGAATAAAAAACAATTCGAATTTGAATTTGAATTCGATTCAATGTTTTGAAATATTTTGATGGGCCCTACTACCGTAAATATAAATAGAATATCGCATTCAAAACAAAGAGAAACATTCAGGAAAAAGCATATATTTCTTGCATCATCTCCTCTCCGTGAAATTGCTCAAAAGGTAGCCGTATTTGTACAAAAGAAGTCGTAGGTTTCAATATCGTATATTATAAGTTCGTAACCATAGCGACGAAAGCAATCACAACACAATAGCTGAAGCAGACGAAATACAGTTTCATGTGATGTGATATATATTCTCAGAGAATTCTCTCATTATACTTCAATTTATTATCAAATGTCATTATGATCGACCGTCGCCCCTATTCATTAACCGTGAACGCTAGGAGGTTTTGAACCGTACATAAAATTATTTTTATTGTGAATTCTGACGAAGATATTTTCTGTCCGTATGAATTTTTAATAATGGTTAGTAAACAACTTCTCGATTGTTTTATGTAATTATTGTTTCAGTGGAACAGAAATTGAATTAAATTAGTTTATTTTTTTGTTGATATCTGAATAAATGAAGTTGTGATGATTGCAGATTGTTTGAGATTCTTCTTGTCTTATTGATATCCTCATTATAAGGAATTGTTTATTTCGCTTCAGAGAGTTTGATTATTTGTTTTGTTTGGTTTGTATCGTAAATTGGTCGGTCGCATCGGAGAAGTTCAATTTGTATTCACAATATCAAAGATGATGGAATTCCAGAGTGCATAAACCGCCATAACACATAATGGGATATTAATTCACTTTTTCATTACTTTACTAGAAGGCGAAAAAATTATCTATCTGTAAATTTGATGAAGGTTCATCCAAATAAACATTCATTATTTTATCTTGAGAGTATTCGAACATTTAAATTTTTATATAAAAATTAACAGACCAGCCAGTGAAAATTGAGTAGTCTTTCAAATAGGAAGAGTGAGAAATCAATGAAAATTTGATAAAATCGAAAAACATTCAGCAGTCTTAATTTTTGTATATACGATTTTTCAGTATGATATCCGTCATCATTTCTCATGAATTTTGTCCAGGCTTACATTGCTTCTTGATTGAATTCAAGTAATTCTCAGTATGATAGCATAATACTGACAAGAAAGACAAATAGTAAACAACTCTAGATGAATATACAAATCTGCATATTTTATTGATCATATTTTTTATTCATCCATAACTAATGAAAACAAATACGCAAGTTTAATTTACACAGAGATAAATAAACGTCTCCACATAATCCACTATTTATCTTCTCATATTGCCACGACGTGTTATGGGAGAAAAAAATCCCTCCACTTTTTATCACGTTAAAATTCCGGTCACGCCGATCCGTGTGTACGATTTAAGACGCCGACATCTCTGGGGTTGTTATTTCTAATGAAGACGTGCAAGAATTAGCAGCGTCGCGACGACGGCGTTGAATGAATAGAACGTCGGGACGCGGGGGTGGTGTGTGCAAGGGAGGAAGAGGGAGGGGGATGAATGAATGAGTAAACGAGATCGTGGAAACGAGGTGGTGGAGAGGAGGGAAATGAGAGGAAAAAGTAATCGTTATATGAATGTGGGTCTGTGTAACTGGGGGGGGGGGGGGGGGGGTAAAGCGAGGAGAAGAAAAAATAGGAGGCGCGAAATGAAATGAGAGAGAGAATTGAAACCTGTTGCCGTAGGATTAAAAAGACAGTGTGTCAAGGTTACTATATGTTCATGCGAGTATTTGGTTGGGGGTAATGAGTTTTGAGTTCAGGCGGGGGTGCACAAAATGAGGTGATTTTATCGATGCAGTGGCATCATATTTTATACGATTAATCAAAGCGAAGCTTTATATCTTCAATATATATATATATATATATATATATATATATATATATTTAAATATATATATATATATATATATATATATATATATATATATATATATATAAATATATATTTATATTCATTTATATTTTATGTATGGGCTATATATTTTATTTCATATTCATATATATATATATATATATATATATATATATATATATATATATATATATATATATATATATATATATATATGTACATATATATATATATATATATATATATATATATATATATATATATATATATATATGTATATATATATATATATATATATATATATATATATATATATATATATATATATATATTATATATATATATTTTTTTTTTTCATATTCTTTTCAATCTGTATAAGTTTTTCGATATCAAGATATTCAGGTTGTTTTTCCTTCGTTCATTTAATCAGCAACTGAATATTACTTGTGAAATAGTTATAAATGAATCTTGAACTTGCTTATTTCCACATTTTCTTCAACGTAATATGTTGATAATTCTGGATCATAATGAAATTCAGGCCTATCTTGATTCCAGGACACTTGAAACCTGTGAGGCCCGCGAACAAGTGTAAAATAGGAATAAGGTTGTGCATCACTGACACAAATCAATCACGTGATTACTATGAAGTCTGCTCTTCAATATAAATCGCAAAAATGTTTGACATTGCTATAAAATCAAGTGAGAGAAATGAAGATGACAAAGAGAGCCATTCAATAATGTAATATTTTGGAATAATCACATGGAAAACTATATAAAACTATAAAATAGAAATAGTATATTGGAATGTAGAAGTTTCTATTCATCTGTGAAGAATCAACAATCCTTTCTCTGAAACTAAAAGTGCCGATGTGCTGAAGGTATCCGTTGAAGACAAACACAAATCTTCTAATCGGGACCATCAAACCGTTCTTCTAGGTTTTACATCTGTTGCTGTAAATCAAGTCTGTTCTAATCTCGTTGTTTGGGGGTGGTTTTCGGGTAACCACAAGACATAAGGGATGGTTTTCATACGGGGATTTAATCTCAGATTGATGACAGATGTACAATGTAGATTTTAAGAGGATTGTTTCGGTCGTTGTTTGTGTTTGTCGGTGGAAAGTAGGTTAAGAAATCAAATGGACGGTGTTAGGAGGTATAGGATGTAGATGTGGGTTAAATGTTGGTGTAGGGATTGCAGGAAATGGTTTCTCTTATGATTATTATTAGAAGGTTTTGATATTATGAAATCAACTCCGAAGTATAATTCATCGTATTAAATATTGAGTATATAGTTTTTTCTATCTTTCATTGAAATACTATATTCAATTCATTTTGATCTGCTTGCGGGCAATAAGTGATGGCACATATTTCAAATAAAATAATTAGCAGGGCCTAACCATAGTTCATTGTTATTGGATATTATTTTATATTTCAAAATATAAAAGTACACATTTCCATGTATGAACTATTGTCTATCAGAGATGAAAAAGAATAAATTGGAAGTAAATTTCAAATTTGAGATTGAATATATAATTCAATTCACTCTCGATTTTTACATTTTCATCTTCATATGTATACATCTCGTGTGAGAATAAGTATGAGTCTTCCGTATCTACTTTTGTTATTCCTGCTTAACATTTTTGCCTGAATTTGTCTATCTCATTTTATTTCCCTGAAGATGATTGTATGTGGAACCTATGTCACAGAGTAGATGACATATACGTCGATAGATGAGTATACATTAGAAATGTAAGATATTATATTAGATGGGGATTTCAAGTTGATCAAGCGAATTATTAGTCGATAAAATGCTATTTGAAATAACTAGATTATGTTTGTATTGATGCTTTTGACGTCTCCAAACACAGAAGCTTTTTAATCGATACTCATTTTATTTTTTAAATATTGGAAAATCGAAAAAGATTGAAATAACGTTACACTTACAGTTCCATTATGACACGTGGAGAAATATTCATATACATGAAATATGGAACATAGTTCATGATTGTGAATAGAAGAATGAATTTAATACAATTGTTATTCAGTCGAAAGTGATATAAACCAATCTCGTGATTCATCGTTCAAGAAAATGAAGTCAAGTCGGGTCTGGGTTCGAGCTCCGCATGAGGCATGAGTTTTTGTAAACGTCTTTCTACCCGTCATATCTTCACCGTTTCATCATATCATCTGCTCATCCATACCTCCATATAACCTAGCTCTTGATGAGATTGTTGAGCACCATTACAAAATCTGCAAGAATCTTCATTGTAGATGAAATTGCAGCTCAATTCTTGAATATTACATCTATATTTTGAAGCTAGAGCAGCTTATCAACTTATTCATACATATTACATTCCATTTGTACTGACGGTCGCGATCGACCGTCTCCCCTATCCACCAGCGTTAACATTCTCCAGTTTAAATCCGCCAACACTCGCATATGAACACAGTATAATTTCTCCAATACAAATTTTCATCACGGTTCATTCTATTTTTATTCTAATTCGAAAACAATTTATCGTTGAAAAATGCATACTCTTTGCATACAAGAAGAATGCTTTGGAAACGACGTTCTTAGAACTCGCATCACGAGTTGGTGAACATGTTCATATAGGACGGTAGCCTAGTCGATAAAGTAGTAGTCTACATGTCCACTGACTATAAGGCACACACGGGTATGCAGATCACCAGTGGCGGTACTCGAGTCGAGGCAGAGATCCTTTTACTACACCCATTTAAGAGTAAATTTGAGAAGTGTAGACAATTTTAAAAATTTTAGATATATAAATAAGTTTAATAACCTGTAATATTACCGAGAATAGTCTGTAATTGATAAAAATGCAATAGTAAAATTTCACATAATCTCTTGATACATTTTCATATAACTTTGTGTCACTTGTGTATAAACTGCAGTTCAATTTCTCTATAATCACTCGCTCATTCTTCAGGGAAAAAATAAAAAAATTTCCTAATAATCGACAGAGAATGTGTCTATCAGTGACATGTCTGGATATGTCTGTTCCTTCTGCCGGTGAGTTATTCGCCGCAAAAACATACGACTTATCCCTGACAGTCTGACATATTGAAATCATACAACATACTAATACAAACCTATATACCGCGATCAACCCTCTTGCCTATCTACTAAAGACTATCGTACCACTGTTTTGAACAGCCAATAATAATATAATTCATTGGAGAATTTATTACTATGCTTCCGATTGGTTGTTTTCCCTATCTTTTATCATTACCATCGAGAGTGTCTGTTATAACTGATGTCAATTCACCAGACTAGCGTATTTCCTGTTCGGAACTCTCGAGATTAGTGTTGGTTGATATAGGGAGGACGGGCGATCCGAACCGATTCAGTCAATACACTACTAAAGGGTTTTACTTTCAAATCGATTGTATGAAAAATTTGATGTACTTCTGGTTTTACATGCATTATGTAAAATAACTTGTGGTTGTAATAATATTTTTGATGCTTTTAATGGCTGAATTTTAGTGTTATTGGATATACGAAACGATCGATCTGGTTCAATATAAAATGAGTGCTCAGTTGTACCATTTGAAATCACGCGCTTGGACACTCGGACCAAACTGTTGTGTCCTCGATTTGACGGTGGTGCTAACGATCCCACCAACAGCTGCGTTGTATGGGAATTTGTATACGAGTAATTGTTATTTGTAAAAAAATGTATTTCCATTTCTAGTGCAAACACATGTATTGAAACAAAATGGGTGAGAACCGTGCTTAATACACATGCAAGTTGGTTTTGCATCATTGACATATTTTTGGATCATGAAGATATGCGATCAAAATTCCAAATATACAACAACAAAATTAAAATATCGGATTGTAATTGTGAAGGTTCAGTTCGTTCTGTACCTTGTTATAGAATAATTTATTTATCGAGGCATGAAAGTATGATCTATGTCATAATTATACATCTATATCATCCATTTTTATCCAAAGTTTATTTTTCCTATTTTCCTACACGGCTTATGAGGGTATCATTATTTTTTAGAAGATCAAATAACCAAGTTATCTTATTCTTATCATCACAATTTATTATTTTCCATTATTTCCACTTATTGTTCTTATTTCATTCGAGCGTCAATGTGATAATTGAAGAATCTTCCATGATATTTCAGATATTAATTGAGCCTTAATTGACCGATGTAGATCGTCCACCCTCGTGATGTCACAAAATATAAAATCCAATCAAGTGGACAGTGAAGCAGGGGAAAATCGAGAAATAACCAATCAAGGTATCTGAAATTTCCCCTGCTCCGTATAAGTCACGTCCATCTACATTGGTCAATTGGGGAACAATGATTTTGTATCAAGTTTCGATGTTATTGAAAAAAAAAAAATTGTAATTCTGTTAATAACATGTGTTTTGCCATAATAATAGATATCCAATAATAATAAGAAATAATAACGACGGCTCAACTTTAGACTTGTACGTGTCATCTATGTCTCAACTATACACCAATGTCATCAATGCCACAATTATGAATTCATTTCATTATTGTCTCAACCAGTCACAGCTATGCATAACTATGAAATCGATCTCACAACTTTAAATTAATGTAACATGTCACAACTAACATCTATGTCGTCACAACTATAAATTTCCGTCAGCGTTCTTCTTTGAACAAACTTACTTCATCAGACTATTTTCTTTCCCAATTTTTCTTTTTTTTTATCTTATTCTCCTTTTTTTTTCATCGCGGTAAAACTGTAATCGCGTTCAAAGATGAACGTACTTAACTCACATCCAAACTTTTCAACTTTGTTTCTATTTGTCGTCTATCTCATTTTTTTTGTCAATTTTTCAATATATATATATTTTTTTTCAACATATATATGAATATGGTATATATAGATATGAATTCATATATATATATATATATATATATATATATATATATATATATATATAAATATATAAATATATATATATATATATATATATATATATAAATATATATATATATATATATATATATATATATATATATATATATATATATATATGTATATAGGCATACTCTCAGCAATGGTGGAAATAATTTATTTTTTAATATTGTAGCAAACAATCGAATCATCTTATTACCGGTACATGGATTTACTCATTTAATTCTCACTGCCGGGACACAAAATCGTGAATAAAAATGTATAGTTATCTTTTCGTTTTTTTTTTCACTTGTTGCTTTCTGAACCTGTCAGAAAAGTCAACCAAAAGATCTAAAATAATTCAATGAATATTCAAGACAATAATCCACAGAGTCAAATTTTAGAAAATCATCAAATATAGCTTGACATCCATCAAAATTAACAATATCACGTATTTCACTAACAAATGAACAATATATACATAATAAATAATGAATGGGATTACAAAATCATTTTATTTGAAACATTGAATATATGAAAAAATTCAACAAAATCACTGTGTCTAAAATTCTCCAAGTGAGACCACTTTTATAGCTGGCACATCCACCCGTCTTTGCCACATGCAACAAAAAAAAACACGCAGTGAAGATATCAAGTGAAATATTCAAACTTCAAGAAACAAATCGTATATAGTCGTGTATTCAGTCTACAAAAGCTTATTGTTTTCCTGTTCAATACAGTCGGTAAACATTGACAATGCAGTAGAATTTTATATATTAATAATTGAATATTTTTTGTTGTATTCAACTCACCTCGTTTCATCGTTGAAATGTCATGTTTTCGTAAGAGAAGGCTATCTTCATTCTGAAAAAGTCAATTTCCAACAAATCAGCATTAGTTACGTTCACATTGTTCAGACACAGTTCACATACTTTACATAGTTCATAGTTCGTTACGTTCATACGTTTCAGAATATGTTTCAGGATATGTTTCAGGATATGTTTCAGGATATGTTCAGGATATGTCAAATAACCCAACTGTTGTGAGGTTGCATGCAAATAATTAATAATTCCAATTTTTTGGGAAAAACGCTCACCCAATGTCGAGATATGAATTGTTCTTACCATACGTATTTTCAGTTTTTTTCCCATGGAGGGAGGCAACATTTTTCGACGTCTTTGATTTTTCAGTGAGTTCTAAACGAACCATAGCATAGTATGGTATAATATAAAAAAAATATTGCGATAGGTTTTTGTATATATGTTAGGAAATGTATCATAGCTTGTTTGAAACTTGGAAATGTTGAAGATGTTCGCCTATTTTTTCACTCGAGTTTTGGAGACACATTTTGATCTTTAGAATATGAACCCACTATAACTTATATTTACGATTGTTCACTCTACAATTTTGTGTGTGACAAGATCGCCCTTTCGGTATCCTGATCGGACGCTCCTGTCTTCCTTGGCCTTGATTAGGGAATAATGAAAAGTTTCCCATGATAATATCGCAATAATGATGAAAATAAATATCAAATGTAATAATAATTGTAATTAACCAATGATCATATGAGTGGTATGAACGATTTTTGTATGAGAAATATTGTGAATCAAGTTTTCAGATAAGATGAAGCAAGAGAATCAATTGAACCATTTCAAAGTACGTTTTTTTCATTTGCTACCATGTCTACAAAAGTATGTTTCACAGATCGCATGTGATACAATATGTAAGTCATGTTTATAGCTATATTAGACAAAATATTCACAAAATAAATCCAAAACTTGTATTTCTATAATAACATCTTTTATGGGATGAAATTCTCCTTCCTCCACATGAAATAAATGTATTATGTATAGTAGTAATACCATCTCGCAAAGAAACATATTTTGTTCTCTCTGTTTTTCATGGAATATTATATATGTGTTATTCGACGGAGTGTAAAATTACTTGGCAAGTAAGTAAAGCTATAAACGCGTTAAAAGTAAATCACATTATGTGCTTATAGATCATCATATATATTAATGTTTAATAATCCTACCGACGGCTAGGTTTTTTGGGTTCTTCATATTAGATTTGTATATCTCGCACGTGTTATGTAAAGAATTATGTATAGGCTTATGTCAAGTAACAAATGAGAAACAATCGTCACCATAGTAACACAGTGAACTGGTGGACAACCAAACATTCTGATTGGTCAATTCTAACTGGTGGGCATTGTTGTCTGTCTCTTTCAACAATGGGTGACGTCACTTGGAAGAAGCCTATACGTTGAGAATTACTGTCAGGTTTCACGTATGAGAATCTCTCAATCCTCTGAGTAATAAAAATGGATTCGAGAAATTATGAGAAACAGCAAGAGGTGTGATTTTTTTAAAATTCTTTGATCGCTTGAATTTGAGTGAAGTATTATTCACATTGATCCAATTGATGATGATTATTGTTCGTGTATCGTTCACGTGACGAGCCAGTTTATTTGGGGTGCAAATGAATATATTTTAGATGAATGATTTGTACAAAAACCCATGCCTTATACGGAATTCGAGCCCTTTCCAGACATGGCTTCAGATCCTAAAGCAGAACCTTGGCTGACGGGTGGCTAATTGGTTGTAGCTTGAGTCGTTTTGAACAACTGTGTGCCTAATTTGAACACTCAAGTCTTTGGAGGGTTTCTGGGGTGATTTTGTTCGCTTCGCTCACCCGCAATATCGCCGATCCGAGCAATTTCCACCGCTTAGTTTGAATGACTGTGCAAGAAAACGAGAATAGAGAAGGAAAACCGTATATATCCATAAGTCTTTTCCAAGCAAGAGAGTTAGCAATAACAATTTCAAACTTCGTTCGTCTCTTTTTCTCCGAGTCGAAACTTTCTTTCTACAACTTTCAGATATCTAGTAATCGTTTACTCGTCTTCTCATCACTCTCTCTCTCTCCCTCTCTCTCTTTCTCTCTATTTCTCTTCTCTTCCTGCTTCCATCCGACTATATGTACAGAGTATAACATTTTGAGCCTCGTTTCAACTTTTAAATCCGTATGAGGATCGACATCGTTCGTTTTGTTTCCGCTTACAAAAGGTTTACCGATATCACCGATATCGGGAAACATAGTTTTTCGATACTTTCGACATCGACAATAATTTATTCAACCCTCCCCCCCCCCCCTTCTCTTACCCCTTTCTTGCTACACCCAATCTAGCTCGACACCGCTTATACTTTTACTCCCACTTTGCCCAACAGTTTTTCCGAGCCACTACGCTGTGAGATCTCTGCTAGTAATCGCAGAGCAGACTGATTTGCAGATCATTCTTGACTATCTTAGACTATAACTTAGGTACAGTTGTAACCAAAGAAAATGATAGAGTTAATAATCGTAACTTGAATAATAACTTAGATTTGGATATCTTATCTTGTGGCATAAATAACCAAGTATGTATTTTGATTTGGAAGGAAAATCAAAATGAAATGTTCTATAATATAGTAAGATATAGAAGAAATTATATAAATGATGATCCACCATCTACCATCGAGCAATATTATATATTCAAATTTGAGAAGAATATTGTTTTTAATTTGAAATTATTAAATATTTCGATTATTATATATCTTAAAATATTAAAATATGGGTTGTGTGGATGGACCGTACGTTGATGATACCATAGAGCGGGGAGATGGATCCTTATTTATTGTCTTCCACAATAATGCTGTTCTTTCAACGTCTCATGAAGAATATCTGTTCATATATTATTATAATCCGGAGAATCTCGGCACATCAATATAATAACTCTTTTCAAAATCTATAATTTCATCAGAGAAGAAATTTACAACCGTCGAGTCTTCCAATAAACTGGCTGATGTGGTTTTAGGGAAATGATGAAAATGAATCAAACAACTGAATAAACATAATTTATTTTCGTTCAGTTAATGTCAAGATTCAAGGATGATAAAGCAGGAATCGATGTTCTATGCGTAAATAAGAAGATGATATATACATTATAATATCACAGCTGATGAATTGTTATCATATTGAAAATGAGGCACACACACAAATGTCTCCTTGGAGAGGGCTATTCAAGTTTGTGTTTTGAAATTTTACTCGCAGCACGCGTTTTACGAAATATAAAAATATGTTGACGAGGTTAAATTTTATTCAGGGTAAAAAAATATCATGGGGGACCAACGGTATTCACGCGTTAATCCGCCAATATTCGCTCATTCATCAATTATATCGTTTTGTAAAACAAGACCTTCATTGCAATATTGTTGGTTCATAACACACAATTGATTGCACAATCATTCATAAACTCGGTAATAACGATTTTTTAGAAATTCGTGCTTGGTATAATGTTATAATGTTTGTCGAAAGCGACTTATCTCATTTTATTCAAACTCTGTAGAAATATATATTATTCTTTTCCCAAAAACGCGTTGAACCAATTTTGCTCAAAAACAATCCCAACCCATTCTCGTATGACACCAATGTTCAGAAACATTTCACGTTCAGATTTTTTTTTACTTTGCCTGACCTGTAAAAAATTGTAAAAAATAATAATCGAGCCTGATTTTTTTGGTATGTGAAATGGAAGTCTTAACTACGTTCATCTGATGAGATTAAAAATATGAATAGCTCGTGAATGAATACAATAGCAATAAAAATATGAATACATTGAAAACACATTCTCTATAACATGCAGTTTTTGCTTGAAAATGTTGAAGATTTGTATCTCGAACATGCGTCTGTTCATGCATCAGCGATACGTTTTTTTTCAACGAATATATGTGACAGACAATCTCATCAATCCTTGGTCCTGAATCCAGGATCGACATCCAGGATCAAGCGTATATATAACATATAATACGATACAACTGCCACTTCAAGCATGAAATTTATCGTTAACTTCCTCTAAATTGACTTTGTCGACCTATTTGATATGAGAATTCACTCCGTTTCGTGATGTACTGGATTTGTAAGAACGGATCGGTGCAGTTAAGTTTTCTAAATAGATCGGCAGAGTGAATTTAGATATACGATTGGGAAGCTTTCTCTAAACTTTTCGTGCAATTTTCCGATTGCATTTTCGATTGTAACTCAAGTCTACGTTGTAACTTACAAAATGTCGAATTGGATAGTTCTATCTATCTATAAAAGGTCACTCTTTTGGATAAAGTAATAGATTTACTCAGCCTTGAGAAGAAATTACTGAAAACGTCCGATCTGAATGTATAAGCTTATAGATTTTTAAAATGGTTTCAACTTTTTTTTTTTCAATTGAACAAAAGAACATAGAACATACATATAAATAGAAGAACAGTCACGTGATGTCCACAAAGCTCTAAAGAGCTTGACTGTGGATTAAATATATACAAATAATGGAAATAATATTGTGTGATGCGATAAGAAACAGAAGTATGCATAACAAGGTCGAATAAAATACAAACTCGATTAAATATGTTGGAGAATGAACAAGGTAAAGTTGAATAGTGAAAGACAATAATATAAATAATATGAAAGTGAATAATGATATTATATATTAACCTATTTTTTTCGAAATTGTATTTATAAAATCATTGTATTGAATACACGTCAAGTTCAAGATCATTCCGACAATTGTTCTCTTGATTCATAAACTATTCTGACTTTTTAAGAAACAACTTCACGATATTCTTTTTCATCTCGCCCTCCCCGCACCACCCTCACACACAAGTTTTTCGGTTGCCACGTATATATTCTTCTTGTTAAATGTCGAATGCAAACGAAGGGGAAATAAGCACAGGAATATATAGAATCTCTTTGAGATCCTGTCACAGCATCCCTCCTACTCCCTCTCTCTCTCTCTCCCACATATATGTCGTCTTACCACGAAGCTCCGTGAGTATTAGATAGAGTCGTGACAAATGTCAATCAAATATTTTCTCTTTACAATAAAATTGATCTGAGGAGTAGTTAGATTTGTTTTTGTTTCTTTGTCAGATTGATCAAAACTTGTTTGTCACGCCATCAGAAGGTTTAAGTGTCCGGGTGCAATTATTTAATCACTACCATCAAACGCATACGAAAATTCCGGCACCTCCACCTGTATACTGAGATATGTGCATATAATCTCCTCGATACTCTAACGTGATGTGAAACGGAGAAATATGAATTTTAACGTGAAACGGTGGTTGAATAAGTTTCAAATAAGTTTCAATTTCAATTTTGAGTGTTTGTGTTATACAATATTATCATTATAAAATGGTAGAAATTATTATCAAACATGTACACGTGTATTTTTCGACAAATTTATGTTATTCTAATGAAAATACAGAAACCAAATAGGAAACCATTTGCTCAATGATGGAATATTTATTCATTTTTCATATGTGTCTTCAGCATTTTTAATGTTTCTTTGATATTAAAACGATGTTTTTGAATTCCAGACAATATCATAAAGCATATGGTATCAGTGTCAGCCTAGACTTTTGTGTACACAATGGAAAATATCCAATTTCAGTGTATCTCTTTTTTTGTTACCGTGTGTGTAAGAAAATTGTGTTGAATGTGAATACGAAGTAATATGATGTAGCACGCATCATTGGAATACTCCCTTCCCTCCACTTTCTCCTTACCCCACCCTCCCCTTACCCACCCACTACATCCACCCTCACAGAATGTACATGTGGATATACAATATCTTATTCCTTTCTCACGAGAAATTCCTTCTTTTCCCTTGTACTCCGTGTGTGTGTGTATGTGTGTGCCTGTTTGCACCACCTCTCTCTCCCCTCTCTCCTTTAACCATCCCTCTGGCGTACAGGCAGAAAATAGGCAGTGACAATCCAGAAAACCCACCCCCTAGTGTGGTGAATATCGTTTCCCTCGGGATGTCTCTTCAAACCAAATAACTCGTACTTGAAGATAGGACGGGAAAAAATGCCAATTTGAAAATATTTTTGTAGGCGATATTAATATTTTTCTATTTTTTTTTTCAGGATGTGAGTTGTGAACGGAAAATGGATTCAATTTGAAGCGAGTTAGGCATCCAGTTCATAGTTTTTTGTGAACACGTTTCGTATGACCTGCAGAAAAGATTGAAACAGTCATTTCACACTCATTTGGAATGTGAAGTAAGAATTAAATTACTAGTAATGTGATCTCTGTTCAAGGAATATCTTCAGATTCTGTATAGGGCTATATCCTCAAATTATTCCCTTATTCTTTTACTTAGATACACATTCAACTTTCATGTTTTTTCCTCTCAACAAGGCAAACCATGGTTCAAACTAAGGCATTTTAACAATTTTTCCGTTAGTTCTTGATAATATCCACTATTTTCACTAATTTTTCGGAGGAAAATTAAAATCGTCAAGAAATTAGCAAGTGGAAAAAAAAGTTTCATCAGCGTATTCACTTCAATTCAAATATATATATACATATATATATATATATATATATATTGACAAGTAACATTCAAATGAATATCTACATGGAAAAAATCAAAGTTTTTCACACTGGCTCATCACACGCCTATCACTCACCACACGTGATCACCTACATCATTTTTACCAAATCTCATGAAAAAAAATAATGTATTCAAAAGTTTTCCTTCTCCGAAAAACGATGTTTGAATGTTTGGTGACGGCAGTACACCAATACTTCTGTCCCGTCATGTGTGTATCCATATTGATTGGTAAGGGTGGAAAAGATTGGTCCCCCCTCCCCATTCTCTCCCCTACACCCTTATTCCTTCATCTTCCCATGTGGTTTAACATCCCTCTCAACACAGCATCTCTGGACCATCTCGATATACCTTCCAACAATCTCAATTCTACCAGTCAATCAATATTACTCGATATTTCATATACGTCACGACGCCTATTATGGTGAGGGAAGAGGGGGGATAGTTGGTTGTGGGAGGGAAGGGGGATAAAACGACGGAAATTTGGATTTGTGATCGAGATTTGATATGATTGGATATGAGTAAAGGTAGTGTGAAAAGTGTGAACGTTGCTAGATCATGAATGAAATATAAATATGAATTCGCATTACGAGCGTTGAACGATCTGAATAGAATGAAGATGATCGAAGCGGAATTGGCCAATCGATATTGGTCTGTGAATCAATCAATAAATTTGATATAATGAGGGAAAATTTGAAAAATATTGATAATTACCAATTTAGTTGAATCAATTATTCACAAGAGTCTATTACATTGTCTATTATGCAATATATCAACTATAGACATCAGTTTGCATAAAATATATTTGATATGTGAACATTGTGTGAAGTTTTCGATTCTGATAAAAATCAAGGAATAACTATTATCGACCTGATAAAGTGATGATAGTCAAGGTATAAAACTGGAGTGTGCGAATAGAATGTTTGTTTGTATTATAATAGTTATCAACATAAGACATAACCATCGGTCAATAACTGGCCAATTGAAAATGAGAAAATTTCTACTTAGAAAAAAATAACACAGAAAAAAGTACCACAGAAAAAAATACCACAGATATGTGAAAAATCAAGAAATATAACAATATAAGATATAACAAAAAAATGTCGAAAAGAAATTGGAGAGTTGAAAAACTGTTGGGAGGCAAAATATGTAAGTTTGGTCGACTTATTATAGACTCATCATCCATCTCTATCAATAACCCCTCATCCCCTTTTTCTCCTACACTTGTATGTACGTTTTCTTCATTTGTTATCTAGCTAGACCCCACACATACACACACACATATAAGTATATATATATATATATATATATATATATATATATATATATATATATATATATATATATATATATATATATATATATATATATATATATATATATATATATATATAAACATATATGAAAAATCTGAGTCGACTGTATGGTAGATTTTCCTTTGTGTCCACATCCTTCCAACATAGTATTACTCACTAATGGTGCAAGAGTCTTTTTCTTGTTCAAAGAAAATAATGTGAATATAGATACGTAACAACATACATATTCAGTCGTTTTTCAGATGTTTTCCCGTCTTATTTTGTTGTATAGACATTTCTTTTTGCTCTTCTTGGAAACAGAATGTGAGCTTTGTTGCGATAATAATATGTGTCTTGTGTCTTTGTGCTCGTTCAGTGCGCGTGCGCGTGGGTTTAGTTGCTGTTACGGGCATAACGGTACGCACATCGTTAGAGAAAACGTTTTCTATATTTTTTTTTTCCAAGAACTTTTTTGTTCGGATATGTAAAGAAAATTGAAATTCTGGTAATAATGATAACATTAGAATTCAAAAATTCTAGGAATGATATGATGGTGGAAATATAATGATCCGTAAGTTGGGATTTTCTATAAAGTGAGATTGTATGGTAATGTACATTTCTGTAGGAAGATTCTTAAATTTGAATATATATTTTTCTATATTATGAATGGAAGCAAATTTTGCTTGTAAAGATTCATCGTCTTTTCTATCGGTTGGTATTAAGCAATCGGCTGGCCTGGCTCACTTGCTCTTCGACTTGAAGGCTGCCAAGTCTAATCTTACCCCCGTAATAGTTGAGAGGTCAGTTCGGGAAAGTGAATATGTATGTCCAGTGAGAGAAGAGATGATAACGGATAGAACGTGTTTGTTTATGTGTGTCAGTTTGTGTGTGTGGAAGAGAGAGCGAGAGAGAGAGAGTGGAAGATTATATACGACATCGTTAGAAGAATTATATTGATTGTATGAGTGTGGTAAATGAATGCTCTTAATATTTTCTGAAGATGAACAAGGAAGGATATGGTGACAGGTTATTGGAGAGATTCATGAACGAAAACTATAGGTGGTGAGATTACCGAAGAATGTGAAACGTTTCAAGAAGGGTGTGTTCCAGGACTAGGAATAATTTCTTGAATCCACATCAACTATGAGATGGTAAAATCACCAAGAGTTTCAACGATACCCTTGATGAGATCGATTTCGTAACAATTTTTACATAATATTCATTTAATCATATGATGCGATGTTATTAACATTAGATATAGTTGATCTTACTCATTATATCCGCATTTTCGTGAAAAATATTTTTCTAGTATACAGACTATACCGGTATGAATTTTCAATATTACTAAAAAAAATGAGGACTATATATACGATGCATCACCTTTCCATTGGCAGCGATATATAGACGTAATATTTCATCTTCCCTATCCTGTAACGTAACCGTTCTGTGTGTTACATTGGCCTATCTCCCAGGCGCAGTGGTTGTATCGCGTAGATGCATGTCTAGGGTGGGGTAAGTGGGAGAGAGAGGCAGAAGATCATCATAAATCATCCGTGAAGGAGGAAAAGAATCATCCATCTTGAACGTTAGACATACTCCCCGCCTCTCTCTCTCTCTCGTTCTCTGCACACATACCCTCTTCTTCCCAGCGGGGTTATATCACACATCCCTAATATGGGATGAAATCGTTTAGGTGAGCGACCTGTGATCGAGTTATTAACTACGACAACGATGCACATTTCGTCGCTATGATAGATGAAGGTTAAATAATTTTTGAAAAAAAATTGAAACAATTTCAACTGAGGTTTTTCAATACCGGTATATTGCTCATTGGTTATTACTGAAGTTCTACCAATTTTAAAAACATCCGGAGTGCAGAGAATTTTGAGGCTTCAGATTAGGGTTTCATATAGAGTGACATATTTCCTCTATATAACCTAGTTATTATTCTGAAAAATGTGCGATTTGAAGATTCAGAATTGAAAGAAATATGTGAACATAGAGTCCAATAGTTTTTTTATGTTTGCGTTGTGAGGAAATGACGAAAGATGATATTTAATCTTGTCTAATTATATAGTTAGACTGAATGTAATTAAAAATTCAATATTCATTTCGTTACATTCAACTGCGATACATGGCATAACACTCTACTGACCAATTGTCAGTGTCAGTAATGAAGACGTCACAAAATGTTATCGAAACACACCACTAACCTGAAACATTTTCAAATGAAAATATATTAAAAATATGAAGGAAAAAAGTAAGAAAATAGGCAAAACGTAGCAAACGGAAATAAAGGCGGGGAAAGAACTGCTGTGGTCCAATCGAATTTCCTACGTCAAGATGCAGGATGTAGATGCGGGGGTGAGCTGAAGGGGTGGTACGATTCATGATTGGCGGGGGTGGGGCAGGGGGTTATCGCAGGTCTTTGCATGTGTGGAGGAATAAAGGGGGGCAGATATGTCGCATACGATACTCGACGTATGAGGCCATTATTCAAAAAAGAAAATAATGACATGGAAAAATCGAAATTGTATCTATTCATGGGTGAATGTGACCCTCATATATATATATATATATATATATACATAAATATGTACGTTGTGGAAAAATGAGGATGGAATGTATATTATGATCCATTTTAATGGTGCATCATAAGCAACTTTTTTCTCCATCATCATTCCTTCATCTTGAATTTCACTGATAATTCGGATTGTTGCTTTTGCATAGAAATAATTTCAGAAATAATTGTTGAAAACCGTTAGATAACAATTTCATCTGTCATTTAGAACAAACTTCCTGATTAAATCTCTCTCATTGTGAAACTTATTCTCCCAATACTCGTTTGATATATTATTTTCCACGTTGCTAATTTCACGTTAAGTCATCCTATTCTATACATTTTTACAAACCCAATCAGACTTTTCATACAGGTGTGGAATTTGTACAAATAATAATTACGAGACAAATACTAATTTCAACACAAAGAGAAATACAAACAGTATTTTCAACTGTCCACAGGCCGGGGGATATACAGCTTGATAATCAATACAAAATATAGTTGTGAAATTAAATCAATACATTCCAAATGACGACTCCATTGAAGGTAAAGGTGAAAATGGAGAACTTTGTAGAAATTGAAGATAGTAATAGAACTGAGAAAAGTTGTATGAGAAAAATGATGTAATTTGAAAAATAGAAATGAACCATTAGAGAAAAGTTGAAGGTGGATGAAAATCGATCAATCCCAATTATCTTCAGAACAACAATTCGATCTCACATTTATAAAGAATGTAAAAATAGAAATGTCTACAAAACGAACAACCGAATCTTCCATTCATACTTCACGTCATAACAGTGACGTCATGGCAGGTGCTAAGACATCATTTCTATCAAGAGTTTACTTTTTGATTTCAATGGTTGGCATTTTATTCCCTCTTTTGTATTCTTTCTGGGTGTAGAAAAGAGGGAAGCTTTTCAATTGTGTCTGGATTAGTTGAGTTAGTATAATACAGTCACATTAACTGGATATTAAAGTCTTTCATAGCAATGTTTCGGGGTGTGAAGATGGCAATTGGGGATATCACCATTGATAGATTATTACGTTATTTTACGTTTGTATAAAAAGATGGGAAATGTATACACAGCTTAATTGAGTGTTATTATTCAAACGTTGGATTGTGGTGGAAAAACATCCATTCACAATTTATTTGAAATAAAACTACGAGGAGAATAATTTAAAAACACTGATTTTTTAAAAATATGATGTCATTCTTTTATTTACCATGATAATTGTATCCAATATATTTATTTGTGTCAATTGATTATTGTTAGATCGTAAGAGAAATAGTGAGTGCTCATTAAATATTATTGGTAAATGGTAAATAGCTCTGGTATAGATGAAGTAATTGTGTTATGATGCTCATTACCCTGACATTTTACATCATCTATTTCCAATAAAAAAATAGGTGTTTTGTGAAGGTTATTCGATTTTTTCGAATGTGTTTGCAATTGAAATTGTGAATATATTTGAATATATCATAATGTTAATAACCCAAAATAACCCAAATAATAACCCAATGTTTCAGTTGGAACCAGGGACGGATAATAATTATTGTTATATCATAATCATTATCAGATGAGCGCAGCGAAGAATTGCAGTCCACATACCAAAGAATTTGAAATTCGTTTTTATGTTTTTTTTCATGTTTTTTTTTTGTAATTTTGTACGCGGCATACAGCAGGTCAGGAAAAGAAAGTAATCAACTTGAAACTTGTTCTGCGTATTGGTGTCACACCAAAATAGGTTAAGATTGTTTTTCTGAAAAATCGGATGGATATTTTTTCAGGAAAAAATCGGAAAGTTTGGAAAATCCCCATAAAATCAACGCGGAGGGAAAATACTTGAAAAAAAAAAATCTTTCAAAAGCTCAAAAATTTTACTGAATATGAATGAAAATTCTATGCACATTTTAAGTGATTTTCACAACAATCGGATGAGAAATAACGAAGAAAACGCATTTATAATGTACTTTTTTGAACATCAATCAAAGCCACCAAGAAACCTATCACGGAAAAACAGCAAGTGTCACCAATTAATTGAACGTTCGAATAAAACCAAGGTCTGTTTATGTGGTGTGAGCTGATGAATAATATTTTTCATTATATATTTTTATACTTCCAACCTCACAACTCATATACTGCTTTATAAATACTAGTATTACTATACTACCGATATAAATATCTTTATATAATCATATTTTAGAATGCATTCTATTTCATCTATCCATATTAACAGTATAGGCCGGTGGTTAAGACCACCATTATGCCTAATTTTTGGTTTTGTTTTTTCGATTTTTCATTCAAAATAAAAATATATTTTGTTTTTTGATGTATTGCATAATGTAAACGGAAACTGATCATATCATATTGTTCAGAAAACAAAATATTTTCTTAATTTGCAATTGTTATTGGGGAATATTCAAATCAATTTTTCCAATTGTTCATCAAATAACCTATAGATATTCAATCAACATCACCGTTCCAAGATCATTGTGGTTAAACTACTCACAAGTTTGGATTTATCTTCATAACTTGAAAAGTATCCATTTAAACGACAACATGTAAATATTCCAAACATGTTTATCTACCAACCGTATATGAGTTACTCCGATCTCTATTTCCTACGTAATGACACAAAATATAATTCAACAACTCTACGACATTTTCTAATATTTCGCGATCACGTAAAACCATTCCCAACTGATAACAATACAACTGAAATCCGGTTCGAAACACCCTATCGCTAATGTAACTTCAATATAAAGACGGTCGATCGGGACCACCAACACTATTTCATATATGTATTATATTATACATGTATATAATAAGCCCGTTGATTTTACTCTGTTTAGTTATTTATGGATATTGTAGAAGACTTTTGACAAGTTAGTGTTACCTCAGGGATTGGTTTATACATGATTTGTCGTACTTTACTATGACCGTATTTTCTTGGAGACTTTATATTACAGGAGCGAACGACCGTCTTTCCTATGTATTAACTATAACGGTATGTAGTTTCGAGCCACACAAGTGAGGACAGGTTGGAATGGAATTGTGTTATATACGAAAGGAGAAACTTTGGATCTGTTATCTTATAGCGTCGTTGGTTGGTTTCTGTGGGATCGCTATAGTTTTGGAGATAAAAGTAGATACGATATGTGCTCGTATGTGGGGATGGTATAATACGGTTGAATAAAATGTAGACCCACATATTTGTATCTATAGAAGTGTTGGTGGTTCATCTCACTTTTGCATGGTTACTAATATAGTAAGATTGTATTTATTATAACGTCTTAGAAACTGAGAATGTATTATAAATGCATATCATTTTTCATTTATGTGTACATTTCAATCCAAGAACTTTTGGCATCTGTGCTATGTTTTAAAATTTGAATAATTCACATGATAATCATTAAATTTGTTGATGAATTGGTTGTATTGAATTTCTATAGTTTGCATCGAAGTGTTTCCAACCTCACTAATATTCAGATCAGGATAAATTCAAATAATCTATCAAATCATATACATATCTCATTTTCATGTTTTGCCAAATGAAATATGAATTCTTACCAGCCGGTATTTTTTCCAGACATTATTTCAAATCATTATGAACTTGACCAAGAGTCAATCAAATTGTAATTGAACTTTGTTCACTCCTACACCATCCTAACCTCACCATCTAACATTCTACAATAATTATCGAACTATATCCAACGAATTCACAGTTAGTTCCTGAAAAAAGCCCGGTTCTCACATTTTATATCATCAGCTAGCTATTCACTCACAGACAATATGTAATGATATTTTATAAAGTTCATGACACAAAGAATGTGAAACTTTTCTTATACACTTTTCCAGTTACGTCCTATTTTTTAGTTTCACCTTACGTCATATTTGCCATCAGTCTATTTCTTCTTTCTTTCTCTCTCTCTCTTTCTCTCCTTTTTCCTTCTTCATAGGCAAAAGAAAACTGTCTAAGGGTGAAATGTTTTGAAAAATGAATCTTCAGACTCGTTCACCCCTCCTCACTCCCTTTCTTCCCACCCATCCCCCACCCACCCACCCACATACATCCCCTATCCAATCCTAGATCAGCCCCTATGTTATATGTTACCATCGTAGTAGTCACATTGATCACAAAGTATCGTGGCTCCGATTTGTAGTTTATGAGAAAGTAAAATAAGTTCGTATAGATCGAAAATAATACTTTAATCATTTGAGATATTGTATTCAGTTGGAGATTGATTTCTTATTTTTATTTTGTACGCGTTGAATATCGATAAGAAGTTTCGTTGTATTGAAACCTTTTCTAGTGGTGTGGTGTTCGTATAACTTAATCTCGTAATAATCAACAAGGTAAAGTCAACTGAACATTTCGTGTAACTTAGTCCAAAGAAATTGGTATTTGTCATACTTGTCATATCTTTATCATAACAATGTCATATCATATGCCTTATTCATGTATATATTGATCACGGTTTACTCAATTCATGATTTATTATAGAATAATTGAAATTTCCTCACACACCTTTGCATTGTTCGATTACGATACAATCTGTACTGTCTTTACTGCAAATAAATCTGTATATAACCTCAAATAGCATATTAGTATGTAATTTTAACAATACAATACGTTACGGATGCGTTCTTGATGACTTCAAATCATGTATCTGTTGTTGAGATCATCAGGCGAAGGATCAGTTTAAGTTTCTGTGAACACCATTCAATATTCCCCATTGGCGAACCCCTAATTGAGTTTGTCATTTTAGTTACTTCGTGGAAAAACACATTTTTAATCACACATAATTTCATCATCACCCACCAAAGATATTTCAGAAATCTTATTGATCACCTCGCGATTCGATTCATTCCCACACTCAGTCTTTATTTTCAATTTCCTCATTCAACCGAAATGTTGTAGCTAATTTCCTAACTCAATTGACTTGATTAATTTGTTTTTTAACTGTGCTGAGATATTCCAAATTACACATTTTCAGAGTTGAACATTTCAAAAATATAATACTTCAGAAATTCGTCTTGCAACTCATTTTTCATGAGATATTTTTTGAAGGGAAATATATTTTTTCGTCTTCCACTTGGCTTCAGCGTCCTTTTTTTTATATAAATCGCAATATTCAGTATAGGGTGTAGTAGCAAAATAACGTGGATATTTAAGCGTAGAGGGTGGTGGGTGGATTGAGGCGATAGGGGTTGAAGGATATAGAAAAGATATGCTGATACCGAAAAGAGGAAAATGGGTGTGTGTGGGCCGGGAGGGGGGGGGGGGGTGGGGAATTGAGGAATGGGGCATTTTGAGTCCAGGTTTTTCTCAACGTCACGCCATACATCGTATTCGTTGCCATAGGAACTTTATATACGATCATTTTCTCTCTCTCTCTCACTCTTTCTTTTTTCCCGTTTTTTCCGATCACAAAGGTATAAGCCTATACACATATATGAGAAGAAAGCAGTCCCCAAACATGGATAGAGCGAAACATATTTGCAATATATTGCTTGCTTCTTATTCTTATAACGTAAGTCGAGATTTCATCTTGTAAGACTTATACGTAATATGAAATGTTCTCAATTGAATTTTTATCCTTACATATCCACCATCCATATACGATACATACAAGATATTATTACGTAAAAGGTATTAGAATATACCTTTCATATATATGTATAGTATATTATATAGTATGACGTATTATAATTTGATATGCTCTTATTTCTCCTCTAGTGATATGCATACAAAATAGTTCCATGTCATGCAGTATACATATTTCACAATGTTCGGCATTTAACGTTGTATATTTTTATATATTCATACAAATTTTATGTACATGCATTTAAATAATGATATTTTTGATTTCTTTGAAATTTCTTGTGGTATTATTAAGTTGAAATACAAATTTTAAGTTCTGATATAAAGGAGAATCGAACACAGACAAAGTTGATTGAAAAATAACGGCATCTTCGCCACAGTGATATGAATATGTATGTGTATTAACTAGGAAATCGCCATATATGCGTTGTTAGACGAGCGGATAGTATTAGTATGTCGATTTTTTTTTCAAACTTTTGCTACATTCGCCAATTGGGTGACATTCAAGTTATGAATGGGTAAAAACTGCTTCGAGTGGTATCAATTCAGCGCATTTTATGTTTTTTCTTCGAAATGTCTGACCCGATCAGGCTGAGAATTTCCAAAAATGTGTATCAGAATGTAATTCAACTTCACACAGAATTTCATTCTTTTCAAAAATACAAATATTTTCTTTTTTTTCCGCCGTGTGCGAGTATTTTTGAAATTTCTAAAATTCATTCAAAAAAAAGTTATCACCCGATAATGCCACAAAACTATACAGATCTGAGATAGATGAGGAACCATAAATGAAAAAGTTAGAAGTTGATAGCTGTAGCCGTTTGACTTGTGGAGAACCGACAAAAAAACATTAAAAAAAAGCATAAAAACGAACACCAATTTTTTTCAGTATGTCAAATTGAATCCTCGCTAAAGCTCGTCCAATAAATTAGTTCCAACCGAAATCACTTTCACCGCAAGATGAAACCTATGACGTGGTCATTCGTTACCCGATTTATATTTTCAAGTAGAAAATCATTCAAGTTTTTAATTTTTAAATTCATATTTCAAATTCGTATAATTTCTCATTTCCAAAGTGATTCACAAGAACAATTCACTCTATAGTACAGAATGAATGAATACAAAAGGTATTATTCAAAACATATCATGTCATAAAGTCTTTGAGTTTTCCCTACTCATCGATTCGTAACCATCAATCGTCGATCATGATGCCAACCAATCAACGTATTGTGTATAAAGATGTCATAAAACCTTTGTCATTCGCATCTAAATCTCTTATTCGTATTGGCTATATCCCCAATATGAACCATCGTAATCCACATGTAAAGAAACTATATCTACTACCACTCCTCTCTCTCTCTCTCGCTCTTTCTTTCTATGTCTGTCTCTTTCTCTCTTTCTTTCTCTCTTCATTCTTGTGTTGTGTTTCTCGAGATTGGCATGCCTTGTCCCCTCTCGTATTTTACAATATTGGGCTCAGGATTCCCTCCTGTCCCCTCTCCCCTCGCCATCTCTCTCATTCACCCACCCCCAACCCACCCCCACCTACCGTCGTCCCCCTACTCTTATCCCACGTGTCTTATTTTGGGTGCCTTTCACGTTATAGGGTGGTTCGATTTGAAACACTTTTCGATTCGTTTTTCACAGGTGATGAAAATAATGTTTCGAATTCATAGTTCATGAGTTCATTCCATGAGAAATGTGTCGGTGACAATAAATTATGAACATGCCAAAATCATGAACATCTTGATGAACTATTTCTCGAACTGCAACTTCATATTCAACACTTTTCAATTATATCTGCTCCATAATTATCTATCAATAATTTTCAATATTTCTGATTATATATAATTCGAACAATATTTGAAAATTCACCAATTACAATCAATTATCAACCCACCGGTATTTGTTGTGATTGGGATGAAAATTTCTTTCGAAATCAAAATTAATTCTTTCACTCTTCAAATCGTTTTGCAATCAAGTCTAATAATGGTTATCTTGAAAAAAATTATCGAATAAAGAAGGCATCATTTTCAAATTGTTATCTTGTTTTTATAAACCATTGAGTGTAGACTGTCTCCTCTCTGGATTTGTAATATATAATAAGGTGAAAAAATGATTGATGAAAATAGAAATAAACGTGACAATAAACGAATAATATTTTGATTTCAATTCTATTCCCATTGATTTGAGTGTTTCATTTAGTCAGCTAGGTCTGGTTCACGGATTGATAATTATTCAATTACTAATTAGTGTATTTTACTTGATTGTTACTTAGTGACAAGTTTTTTCATCATCTCGACTAATAATCACCTAATTATCACTTGATTGATTGTTTGTACAACCGACACTTGGGAGTAATTTATTGATCACTTGACGTGCGAGCGAATGTGTACCTCCGTTGCCAACAATCAACAAGTTCCACGCTTTCCACGCGTTGAGATCTCCAGCCCGATAATTACTCTGCCATACAACACTCTGTACGATAAGACTTTTACGAATTTCCAACATTCAAAACTGCATATTATTGTTCTTATACTCTTCTGTTATGAAGATCAATAACAGTACTTTTCATAATCATTTCGTGCAAATTTTTTTTTTTTTAAATATTGATTTGGATTGAATAGTTTCTAGAACTGAAACAATGATCAAACATGAACAGGTCGTGTTTTTGTGAGGAGAACATTCTTTAATTAATTCACATCTACCGAATATGTTATCAAAAATATTATACCATCTGGAATCTCAGTCAAATCTCAACAAAAGCTTTGAACAGTCTCATCGACATTTTTAAATATGTATAGATATTGAAATTGTCAAAACAATAAATTTGATAAGTAGGCTCACTTCATTGAATAAGTGACGTTATATAAATATATATATATATATATATATATATATATATATATATATATATATATATATATATATATATATATATATATATATATATATATATATATATATATATACACTGACGTTCGCCAGTATAATTTATCAAGCAGCAGATTTTATCACATAATAAGCTTATATATTCCAGCATATTATATTCTTCTTACAATAATTCTCACCGAAGTTCATCTCTATGTCTTGTTCCTGGATTGATCCACCCTGAAACAGGTTCGATTCGACTACCCTGGATGACGTCAGAGCAGTAACAGGCTGTAGTTCTAGGCATCAGTCAACCTCCCTTATATATGCTGCATAGCCTCTACACATGGTTCTGACACAGCATTCGCTTTTCCAACCAGCTCTTTGTCATCTAGAGACTTGAATTTAGCCTTTATCGAAAATCTTGTTTCGTATTTTCTTCTCCTTATTCTGTTTCTCCTTCGTCCTACTTGTGTGTGTGTGTGTGTGTGTGTGTATGTGTGTAGTTGAAGATTGAATCGACTTTTCTCTGTATGTAACATGGAAAATAAGGAAGATGAAACATTCTCGATTTTTTTTTGTCAAGGACTTGGATTTGTGATGTTTGGAGCTAGAGAGAGAGAGAGAGAGAGAGAGAGAGAGAGAGAGAGAGAGAGAGAGAGAGAGAGAGAGAGAGAGAGAGAGAGAGAGAGAGAGAGAGAGAGAGAGAGAGAGAGAGAGAGAGAGAGAGAGAGAGAGAGAGAGAGAGAGAGAGAGAGAGAGAGAGAGAGAGAGAGAGAGAGAGAGAGAGAGAGAGAGAGAGAGAGAGAGAAAGAGGGATATAGAGAGGAAGAGTGGGAGATAGAAAGAGAAAAAGAGTTATTTGATCAATAACAGAAATGTATAGATGTCAAACTACTCTTCGTTTTTCCTGTGTAGGCCTCAGCGAAATAATGACGTTTTATCTTTGTGTAAACCTAAACGTGCGATCGTGAAGTTGGATGGGAATCATATTTGGTAAAAGTGAGTGTAGGCCTATTTGAGGAAATATTTAAATATATATTCCACTCAGTTCCTCAGAACAATTGGTACTAGTAATTGATACAATAAATACTGTACATTGGGAACCTATAGTATAAAAAATCACTTGGAGAACAACCTAGATATTCATAATTTTTATATTTTCATAGAAAAGAATATGATTGAAAATGACCAATTCACCCTTTCCTGGTGTATACTTTCATTTTTTTCATCAATCAGTGAGATCAAAGGTAGTCTATATTGTTTGCATCAACCAGTAAGATCTAGGTTCGATTCTCGTGCACCGTCTCATTCTCTGCTAATTTACAGTGTTGTTCATACATCAACGTGTAAAAGTATTAGGATAGTATCTTCTCACTTCTCAATGAATTAACGCCTATGTTTATGATACCATCGTTACGTTCATCATCCACAAACACCCAAAGATTTTGTTTTCACTATAATAATATAGTAAAGTACAATATAAATATCATCACTAAAATGTGGCATTGTAGACCATAAACTATAGATAGAAATAAACAGAATTCTTTATTGAACATGCTCTCGATTATCGATTCAATTCAATTTGCCTAATACCGATATTGGATACACATTTCTCAATATCCATTTTCTTAAAGATTCTCCACTTTTATTGGTTATCGACTCGACTAAAAAGACAGTTAATCTTATTATCATCATAATAACCATCCCCATCATATCGAACTATTCAACCGTATACTATTGGGCGTTGGCCGTCACGTGACCATCCATCTTCACGGTGATTGGCTGATGGATTGCTCTCTCCCTCACTTGCTTGTCACTTGTTTTGAGTGGATTGCTGTTGTTATGACGTATCGCCAGGAGGGGTTGCTCGATTCGATATATATTTTATCGATCTATCGATGTCCGGTTGTCCATCATATGAAGGATGTGGAGAGGGGAATCCCCTTAAAATGGCTGTTGGTCACGTGGCACGCATTGAATGACTGTCAACCCCTATAATTCAACCCTCCACGTTTCTCAAATCATCCACTCTCAATAATCACTCGACTCTGATCGAAATAAGAGGGTACTGAGGATTTTAAGAACTATTCGAAGGTATAGAAAATACCTCGCTGATGTTAAGAATTGATATGTATATAGACCCATTTACCCTTGTAGTAATGTAGTACAAATTGGAAACATTTCAATACAAATTGGAAACTAATCTTGAATTTGTATCACATAACTCATATATTCATCTTCGAAATTGAATGTGAGCCTGAACAAACTGGAATCCATGCCAATAATTCAGAAATTATACACGTCTTTTAAAGCATTCAGCAACTTCTGCCATGCCTCCAGAGTTTTGAACAAGAATTTAAACGAATTGTTCTCATCTATCATTTCATTAGTTGTATTTTTTCATAGTATCAAACCTAACTGTTCAAAAAAGCAGTGTATGGGTCATATGAGGTATACAGTTGATCTAATTTTGAATATAGGTTATAGAATGTCTTCTGTTATAGAATCTTTACGTTCAAATTCGAGTGTGAATATGTGGGGTCCTCTTTGAGCGTATTCTTCTCAATACCGTTCCCCTTGGACTTCAATTTTCCCTCTGCTTCTCTCGCGCGTGTGCTCCATGTGTATGTGTGTGTGTATAAGAGTAGAGAATTTCATTTTGTATCCTAACATCACATATCTTTATCTCTCTCGTATACGTATATATATGCACACATCTACGTCGTAGAGAACTCTCCTTTCTTTTTACTATCTCCTGGTTGGTTATATGTATGAGTGTGGAAAATGAAATAGATGGAAGTTCGATATTATTTTTCTGCTCGATCCTTTTCCCCTATATGCGTCCTTCCATATATGACATTCTTTTTTATTCCTCATATAAACCGTCGTTTCCCCCCCTCCCCCTTCGCTCTACTTCAATATTTCTATTCGGGATATTTCTCACGGAATTAGACCATCTTTCAAGATACCGATAGCGAGTAAATTCTGATCAAAATGTGTCAGTTATGTATCTTCACATTATAACGATGAAAAATAATGTTTTTTCGTTTTTTGTAGATATATCTCTTGGATGTTCTGGAATTTTGATGTATATTTTTTATTATCAGAGAAGCGTTTTGAAGGATTGAACGAGTCGTTGTAGTAGAATGTTATTTTCACAATTTATAGAGGACATTTTCTCATCTGACGCATAGATGAATTAGGGTCTATATATTCGTGAAACATTACATTTATTAGTTTTATTGAATTCTCTGAATTTTCAGTAATACTCATTTCAAATTTTCAAACTTTTCGATTCTGAGGTAACGAGCGATAATGTGTGCAAACATGTATAAGCAACTGTTGTACCCATTTTTTTGAGGAGAAAGAATCACTCCCAAAAATCAATAAAGACGAAATTTTGAATTGATACTCAATAGATATATATTCTATCAAATTCAAACTCAATTGCTCAGTGTCGACTATACTATTTGTTAATTTTGTGATAATCAATAACTGAAATACATTTCTTACGGAGTGTTATATAATATGAAACAAAACGAACATGCATGGTGAGAAAATGCCACATTCTTGAATTCCTCACATATATATATATATATATATATATATATATATATATATATATATATATATATATATATATATATATATGATCATTATATTGGGTGAAAACGCTTTTTCCCATCAACCACATATCCAGATACTCAGATAATCTAATATTCATTTTACTTTTTGAGAATGTCCGATACTGATAATAGAAATACTTTCCAGATGATACGTCATATAATAAGGAACATATGTAGAGAGGATTTAGTGTGAGATGTTTGATAGGCTTCAGTTAGTCTTTGTTCAGTTAAAAGTTGATATAATTATTTCACTACTTGAGGACACCTACTATAGATTGCTAGTTGTGAGGTGAGGCAGGACGAGATGGAAGGAGGTTAATGGACTCAGTAAAGACCTTGGTAGGTTCGATCTTCTGCATTATGGCATAAAGGAAGATATGTGAATGTGTTATACAGCTTATATGGAAAAGAACCGAGGAGGGGTAGATGGATTTTGGCTTAGGCCCGAGGTATACGAGAATAGAGATAAGGACGAAGTAAAAATGTGAGTGGAGACGAACGATATGTGAAGTTGTTAGGTAGAGAGATAAGTATACGAGAAAGAGGACGAAAGAGAGGGAGAGAATGACATGTAGAAAGTAGTGTGAGTAGAAAGTAGAAAGATGAGTGGAAGATGATGTATTGGCAATGTGATGTTAGACGAGAGAAGTGAGAGGGAGAGAGAGAGGAACCACATGTATACACTGGGAAGAGAGAGAGAGGTAGAGAAATAGAGATGTTGGAAACGAACGGTACACGAAAATTGAATTTAAATTCATGAAAAGCGAGATAGTGTTGAAGGTATATAGACTTGATCTAACAGGGGACCTGCAATGGCGTCTTCGTCGACGGTCCCATATATAATAGTGTGAAGGAATAGTTGATATAGCCTGATACAGAAATAACTCACACTCATGAATAATCGTATCTCACAGTAGAGTACAACCATAAGTTGGAAGTATCTGTAGAGACTCGAGAGTTTTGTTAATATATTTTGTTATTTCAATGTTCGATAATAATTAACACAGACATTATGAGGGTTCCATAATTCGAACTTCTTGATATTTCTTGAGAATGTATCACCTTATTATACATATAGTACGTATACGCCTAAATTCCTATATGGCACTGAATCCTAGTTTCCTGAATTCCTAATATAGTCATGCCAAACACTACAGAAAGTAAAATATTACAAATTAGCAGTACCAGTACTGGAAAGAACACTTCTTAACTTCAGCAGATAATGATTCGAAATCCAACCCAGGCCGTCCACGTTCAGTGGCTTGAACACCTGAACCATCCAAACTGTCTCATTACATCGTCGTTCAAGCATACCTACTTCACTGATATGGACATACATGCACCAACTTGCAACAAGAACGAAAATGTTTTTCTATTCTTTTTTTTTTCGACACAAATTGAAGTGAATTTCCATTGTTCAGTCGCGTACTCTTCTGCAGTTTTCACATTGAATCTGCAACATTCTTGCGAGTCATTGAATTTGTGTTGGCTTAGATGCTCAGAAATAGTTCCACTCCACTTACTTCTACACCGTTTTTCCACGAGACTGTATACGTATTCGTGAAGAGTATAATCAATTTTCCTGTGCACCAATTTTGTGTTTGACACAATCATTTTCCCCTCTATGATCTATACTGTGTATCACGAGTGCTGGCTATATGGTTCTGAACGAAAGTCTTATCTATCAACAATTGCACTGACGGTGAGGTGCCGGTGATACCCGTGCGTTGAAGTGTAGTATGAAGTACTAAAATCGACGTGGAAAATGATTGCATTGGTGTGGAATAAGCGAACTTCATATACATTGATTTCATTTAGGCTTTTCTTTTACGGTTTTATATTGATTTTTCCATGTTTTTCGTGCTTTCTGTTCAACACAAATTATTTAGTAGGTGAATTATCCTCAAAATATTATTCGTTCTGTCTAAATATATTTTCACTTATCATATCACGTGATTTGAGATGAATATGTTGAACTGTGTTCTCTCAGTATGTTGAAAACCTAGCTGATATATATCAATTAATACCTAATCAAGAAGTTCACTAGAATCCAAATTTTCAAAATGCTCGTTGCTGGTTTTCGTGTTTCATTGTCATTGATAAGTAGTCTCTATACTAATATATATTCTTTTCTGGACACATCATTTTTTTTTTTTTTATTTTTTTTTTTTTAATAACATCGAAACTTGATACAAAATCATTGTTCCCCAATTAAGGCTATGGATGAAAGATAGGATCGTTTGGACGGGGCACCACAAGGGCGATCTTACCACCCCATTTTGATTATTTAAAACTAATGGTCTTCAACACCAGGACTGCGCTGTCTGTGACCATAATTTTTCGCAGTAGATAAAAGTCTTTCAGTATAAACACACGAATGTTGATATCTTCCACTTCGAACTAAGTCTCTTGGGCAATGATTAATTACTTCTTTCCCTTGACATTATTTTAATTATTTCCCTTATAATATAGATAAAACAAAGTTCATTCAAAGTTGAGAAGCCTGAACGTTCTCCATGGCAGTTCACAATTTTCTACATATTGAAGCGAGCTCAGAATATTCTGTGTGGATCATATAAACTTGCTCAACTCCAACAGAGATTGAAATATTGCTCAAAATTGGTCCAATTTTCTCTCAATTCTCTCTTACATATATGATATTATATTCCTTTTCTTACTGCGTTCTCTCTTCATCTCTCTCTCTTACTCTCTCTCTCTTTCTCTCTCTCTCTCTCATTTTCCTACATTTCGAATGATATTCTTATACTGAGAAATATGTTTGACGCACAGAATAGGAAAAGTCACTCTCTGAATTGTCGCAGCAGATCTGGCATGTGGGTGCTGCCTGGGAGGGGTGGGAGGGTGGGGGTAGGGGGTGTATTACCCCAACCCACCCCCTTCACATCACCTATCCTTCACTCTTGCTATTCTACGTGTGTGCCTCCCTGACTGCCTTGCACCGAACCACCGCGTGTGCTTATTTATTCTCTCTATTTCTTTAGACTCAGTATGTGCGTTTTTTTTTACCATTTTTTTTTTCAGGCACAAATTCTATATTACGAGATGTGGAGAGAGGGTTTCTTTTCGTAAGTCGCGTGGAAGAAAAATGATGGCGTCGAGTTCGTGACGAAATACAACGTTGATGCCTTGCGATATTTTAGACATTTTCTATGTAAAAATATATAGATATATATACATATACCTATATGCCTAAACGGTGGTTTGTGTATTGGACAGTTATGTTGTATGAAATTCTAGATTTTCAGGTGATATATATATATATATATATATATATATATATATATATATATATATATATATATATATATATATATATATATAAAATTCTCACTTTGATTTCAAGTGAATTTGCAGGTGAATATATATGTATATATATATATATATATATATATATATATATATATATATATATATATATATATATATATATTCACCTGCTAATTCACTTGAAATTAAAATGAGATTTTTTTTTTTAATATCATCGAAACTTGATACAAAATCATTGTTCCCCAATTAAGGCTAAGGATGAAAAGTAGGATCGTTTGGACGGGGCACCACAAGGGTGATCTTACCCCAAGTGAGAATTATAGAGAGAAATCGTAATTTTGCCATTGATTATAAATTCATCGTGAAAGCACATATAGACCCACCAATGAATATAGAATATTCGTCAAAGTTTATTCTAATAGTTCTTATAAATATCATATTAATTTCAATCTGAAAATCTGTTTTGTTTATAATCAACAAGGTGATTTATAACTTCAATAATATTTTATTCTATATTTTTAATTTTGTTACAAACGTTTCCATCTAAATGTCGATCATATTCATTAATATTTATAATCTTGGTGAATTTGATTATGAATAATTTGCCTTTCTGATAGCACACAATAACATTCATCATTCTTCAAGCTAGCATTGATTAGAATTAATACAACGCGAAAGGGTAGTGCCCCTTTACTTAAAGCTCATTCTACATGATGAGGGAGGTATAAAGCGTCGTCGGCGTAGGAAAGGGATGGGGGATTTGGTGTCGTCATCATCATTTCGTGACGTCATTGATGGCGTAATAATTACATTCCAAGAGCGTATGAGATGTCGAGTAAGGGTCATGAGAGGGGGAAGACGGGGAGACAGAAAGAGGAGGACAGACGCCACCCCCGAACCACTCCTTACCCGACGCCGTCGCTCTTATCTGTGTTTCTCGGCCAAGGGGTTTAAGTATAATGAGACAGAATTTCTTCTCGGAGAGTATATAAAGAAGAGAAAAAATAAATAAAAATCTCTTCGAGATTTTAACTTTCTTTTTAAGTTGTTTATAAAGCATCTTTTTTTTTCTCTCCCTTCATGAAATTTAAAGACTTTTCTTGTTGAGATAGGTTAGTGTTTTCCTATATATAAACTGTATGAACTTGTTTGTAGAATTATAATGGAACTCGAGGCTTGATAGCGTCGTGGTTTAAAGGTTGATATGTGTATCAAAATGAAATGACTTGGTTGTAAGTTTTAGATTGTATTTTCAAAAGGTGATTGAACATCATGAAACATGATTTTAAGTGAATACACCTGGAACTTTCCAAGAATTTCAATGAGGATACAAACTTGAACACAGTGTGCGTGTTGAACACATTACCATCATACTAATTTGGATTCTCACCGTGGGGTCGAATCAATCGTAATGTGCACAAATATAAATTTTGTACAATACACAACTGAGCTAGTACAATAATATTACATTAACCAAATATTGACAATCAGTTGTCGTAGTGTTAAAGAAGAACAAAGATATTATTATTTAATAATGGTAATTCTGTATCGACGTATAATGAAATATTGAATAACTATAGGAACAATTATAGAATGACACTAATGAATAATTATAGGTGAATTTATTATAAGACGCATATAAATTGTGTTACCTATTTTTCCAAATTATTATTGATTGTGGTAACTGTGAGAGAAAAGTGCATGTACTTGTCAGTACAGAGAGCTACTTTCCTATCATTGCTTGGAAATGTATTTTCTCTTCCTTGGAGTGACCATAGCAATTGTTACCAACAGAAGGAACCTTCATTATTTCTCAATTCTATAGCCTCCTGATTAGCTCAATATTATATTGTTATAGAACAATATATCCTGATATTTCACAGTATAAAAGTCAAGATAACTGAAAAAATGAAGTAGGATTAATTCTTGTTATTTCGAAACTTTGAAAACTCATATAAACTAGCTATATTTACAGCGCAGTCCTGGTGTTGAAGACCATTAGTTTTAAATAATCAAAATGGGGTGGTAAGATCGCCCTTGTGGTGCCCTGTCCAAACGATCCTATCTTTCATCCATAGCCCTAATTGGGGAACAATGATTTTGTATCAAGTTTCGATGTTATTAAAAAAAAAAAAAAAAATTTAGGCAAAAATATAATTATCTATTAATTTCTTCAGAAATTTTGAAGAACAAGAAAGGTCAAAATTTCAAGCTTGAAAAGTGGTTTTCATATTTCATTTCATTATATCTTATAGTTCAGACGGATTTCTGTTTGTTTGTTTGTTCAATGTTCCGGGTGTTTACTTACTTCACAGGCTACTGTATATTTAATGTATACTAAACGTCGAAATTCGGGAACATACTTTTTTAAAATGAATGAATGAATATTGGTGTCTTACGGCGCGTCAACGACGAGGTTATTTTGCGCTTTTAAAAATGCATCCGAGTCAATTTTCATTCAGTTCATGCAACAGTCATGTATTCAACTCAATTCGAATTTATTCATCCATTTTATATTTCTTTTACTCTGCAGTCAATACATACAATGGAGCAAAGATTCTAAGACTGAATTACATCAAAAATATTGTTCATATAGAAGGTTTGACATTTTATTGATACTTCACAAAAATCATATCTAATATTATTATTATACATTTTTTCATTCTTATTTATATTCTTATTATTTATTTTTCTCATTCGAATCTGACACAATAAGTCACGAAACCTCTCCAGTTACACAGAGGGAGGGCCAGGCTAGTCAATTATTTGTTGACCTCGTCTATTGGTCGGTTTCTCCACAAGATGCGACGTCGTACAAGTCTTGGCAGATATGTCGCAGGTTGCGCACGCGCACTGAGCGCCAACAACGAGAGGTCGATGTCAGGTGACACGTGGGGTAATGTGACTTGGTTCGATATATATCGTATCGAAAATGACAAGAATTTTAGTTTCCCGATTACTATTTAGAGATATAGAGAAATTACTATTTAGAAACGACCCTGTTGTCCAGTTTTACATGTAATACAAATAATGAAAACCATTTAGGTCCTTTCGTCCTTGGGTCCTTTGTGTTGCAGGAATTGAATAAAGAATGCCAACCAATATTCATGTGAAATATATATATATATATATATATATATATATATATATATATATATTTATATATATATATATATATACACACATATATATATACATATATATATATATATATATATATATATATATATATATATATATATATATAGACACACATATATATATATATATATATATATATATATATATATATATATATATATATATATATATATATATATATATATATATGAATATTTATATACATATATTATATGTTATATACTGTCTATATATATTCAACTATATACCTCATTAGAATTGTCCTCTTGGAAATATAACAACATTTTTATTATGTTTTGAAAACAGAGTTTTACTTGAAGAGTACAACTCGGGGTCGTTTTTCGTTTCTTCCTCCAGTAAAAGTATATATGTGCGACTATACGTCTATTACCCTCCTGTATACGAGTGAAATCATAAACTATAATGGCCTCGCGGAATATTTCCCTCCAGTGGAGAAAAATGTAAAAGAAAAAAGTGTATTCCAAAAAATAATATCTCCGAACCAGCATAATGGTTTTTCTGTAGCCTTCGCTCCTGAAAAGTTGATGGTTCCGATCGACCGTTTTCCCTATATACGACTATAACGAGAGGTAGTGTCGATTTGTTTATGTTCCTAAAGGGTTTATACCCTTATTTCTCTGGCGGAGTTCATTATAAATAATTGTTGTTTGGAAGTATGTTATGTGGAGTAGAGTAGTTATATATTTCTCAGTGTGGATCTAAAGAGAGCAGCATAAGATTTCCTTTTATTGTGTACCATTATACCTGTATTATGATTCGTATTTATTATTACTAATGATTTTTTCAATGTTTTGAGGGTTTGTAGTATAGACGAGGTTGTTCATTAGTAATTGGGAACTAGTTTTTCAATTGTTCCGTCTTTATGTTCCGTCCGTGTTCCGGAAGTTTCAATTCATTGCAATCACATGAGCCTTGCGTGGAGAATTCGGAAAGTTGTAGAAAAGACGACAAGCGTTCAATAATAATTAGGAAGCATTGCGTTATACATTTTGTTTATTGAAATGTATAGACCTATATAATTAAAATAACTAGGCCTATTAGTTGGATTATGTGATGGATGGTTTAAAATGAATTTTCAGAGCTCATAAAAATAAAAGTGAATTCAACTTCAGATACCTTTAAAATTTATTAGTTCCAACAACTTTTCTTATAATTGAAAATACTTAAAATTCAAACGTGTTCACTCCTCCAAAACCTATAACAAATATATATTCTCTTCCATAATACCAGATCTTTTTATGACACCCCTACCTATATAATCTCTTAACAACACCTCAACTATTACCTCTTTATTATCTTTTTTATCACCGAGTTTGTGACATCACAGGGATCTCTCAACACCCCCCCCCCCCTCCCCCTCTCTCCGCCTTCCCCTCCACCCAACAACCACATTTCCCGCCTTAGATGTGACAATTTCCCGCTAGCAACCCGACCTAGAGCTGATTATTTTATTTTAGTCACCACACCTATATAGGAAGAGATGACAACCCTTAACGTCACGTAAGGGAATGGTTTAATACATCATTTAGACGAGCAAGGGTTCCGGTTGGAGTGACTACGTGTATGTATATATACCTACAGTTAAGTCAAAAGATAAATATTGTAATATTTAGTTTACGTATTGGGTGAGATTAGTAAGTGACACACGTACAAGGGAAATCTTATTACCAGTCTTCAAGTTTCTTTTTTTACTTCTTTTGTTCGAGTGAATGTATATGTGTTGGCGGTACGACCGTCTTTTTTACCTATATAAAACTATTAACGTTTCAGAGTTTCGATTCGTCAATAATATTGAATTGTGAACGTTTTCGAGAAAGAATTGAAGAGAAATTTGAGTATGTGATGGTTTAGACTTTGAATAGTCGAGATTTTGTGGGTAATTCGATAAAATAATGGTAAATTTGATGTAAGTTTTCAAGTTTTTTTGGTTTGCTCTTCTGTTGCCGGAGAGTGACGTGACTTTTTGATTTTAAATCGAAGCTGTCTGTTACCGCAATACTGTTAAGAATCGTAACAAAGTATAAATTGTACGCTTGCGGTTACATAAAGCACTAGTACGCAGTCCTCTAGTGTTGAAGTTTATTGGTTTTAAATAATTAAAATGGGGTGATGAGATCGTCCTTGTGGTGCCCCGTCCAAACGATTCTATCTTTCATCCATAGCGTTAATTAGGGAACAATGATTTTGTATCAAGTTTCGATGTTATATAAAAAAAAAAATGAAGAAAAGTACTAGGCGATCAAGCTACATTAAAATAAATCCTGAAGAAAATATACTGATATTATTCACACTAAAACTAGGAGACAATGTGCAAACACACTCCGCGAATAGTCTGTGAATAGTCGATTCAAATTAAAAATTTGTGTACTTGTAGTTGTATTCACGACACATGGAGGTGGTCAATTAACTTTTTAATAAAAATGTATGTAGTTCTAAAGAAACTTGTTGCAGTATTAAAAAGTCAACACTACTGAAAATGTATTCATTCTAATTGGGAAATATCATCCTGAAAATATGTATTGTCCTTAAAAATACCCCAACGATAGGCGCTACAAATATAACGGTTATAGACTGTTCGCAATGTTAGCTAGGTGATTTCAACTCTCATTGAAAGTTATCCGTTTATTGTATATTGATATACGATTCTACAAAGATAGTACGTTTGTTGATTGAGCAATAATTGACGGATTTACTTGTTATCCGTCCGTTACCTATACTATTCGTGTACTTTGAATAATAATTAGCTTAATTAACACGTTTTTATTTTCGTAAGATATGGACTGAATGTATTTTATTCAATTGAGATTGGTATATTATTCAATGTTCTCAAAGTTGCCTCATAGTATGTCTTCCATGAAAGAAGAACCTTTTATTACGAATCTTGACTAATTCACATAATTTCAGTTACATAAATTATTTTCATGAAGGATAAATTATCAACATTTTTCAGCATACAATTTGAGATTACAGAATAATAAAGTCTGATCACACTTGTATTGTCATTTTTTTCCTTTTTATTTAATTTGATTTTATTCATAAAACTGAGAAGAGAGAAAAGTAAAGAAATCCAAGTTGTTAAGTGGTTCCATATACTGAGAGAGCTAGCACTTGTTGAACTAAGAGCCGCAGTCCAACGATAGTCCAAGTCAAGAACTAATCTGCTAACTATCAGTCAGAGTACGGAAACAACATACGTAACCAAGGAGGATAACAAATTAATCCGCTAACTATTGCTTAATCTACTGATTGAAAGTTCGTAAGACCCGACCTAATTTGATAATCACAGAAAATCTACGTGATTACTTTATTTTGCTTATATTTGCCCACCACTTGACTCCAGTTCCCATGACAACTAGGTGATATTCAACGGTAGTAGGAAAAGTCCATACCTACTTTCTGTTTCAACCTTATTTTTTTTTAGTGAAAATTTAACTATCAACCTTCAGTTTTACCTCCAGTTTCATTTCCTTTCTCTCCATATTATACATATATACGCACACATATTCTCTCTATATAACAACATCACTAAATTCTTTTTATATAATATTATTTCTTCATATATTCAAACCCATTTCTTCAGGTCTTTAGTTTTTATTCTTTCTCCCGTTTCTTTCCTACTCCCATGCTCTCTTCTTTCACGTATACTCTTATGTGGGGTAATTGTCAGTCACCTACGTCATAAGATGTGCGATTGACGGCCTCCTTCTCACCTTTCTCTCTCTCTCTCTCTCTCTCTCTCTCTCTCTCTCTCTCTCTCTTGCTTTCTCTCGTAGTCCTGTCCCAGGAGGAAATGCTCTCTCCTCCCTCCCTCCATGACACCCTCCTTCATAACCTCGTCAGACATTCGTTTTATTGTTTCTAGACACCTTGGGACTTCGTTAGTCGGTTCGTGCGGCGAAGGGATGTAAGCTAACAGCGCTCACATGTTTGATCAGAGTGCGAATAGACAGTCGGAGAATGGCAAAAATGGGAGACTCTATTCGTTGAGAAAATGAGAAAATGTATATGTTCAATTTTGTTTGGTTGCTATTTTAAATTGGTCTGTAATATAAAGTAGTATGAGAAAGACGAAGAGTATTACAAATATTCAAGTGAATTTTGAATTATATTATTCCGTATAACGATCCAAGGATATAAATTGATATTGATTATATCTCTATCCATGTCAGTTGTATTTTATTATTTTTTTATATATATTTATAGAATGAAAAGTGTAGTTTTTAGATACCGTTTGATGATTTCTTCACCAAAATTCAATATCTGTTTCCATTTCTTCACCCAATCTTGAATTGGGCTTAGAATTCGCGATAGGCCAATATGTTATCCACTCTGCGAATGCGTCATAAAGTTATTATTGAAATGAATGAGAATGATATATACATTTTCAAACCCATAAAAATATTGAATTATTGATATTTTCCACAAATAAACGGTGATGATGGGTGACAAAAATGTAACTGTACAAGTTACCATGATGCTTGATTAAAAATATACTACCAATACATCATCTCAGTTCACATATATGTACATATATATATATATATATATATATATATATATATATATATATATATATATATATATATATATATATATATACATATATGTCTTTTATATGTTTTTTATATATATATATATATATACATATATATATATATATATATATATATATATATATATATATGAATATATATATATATATATATATATATATATATATATATATATATATATATATATATATATATATCTTCCAGGTGAGTCGTCATCTTTCTCAAGAATCAAATATCAAAATTGTATATTTATTCATTAAATTGAATACATTTCACATTTCTACAATTTCGAAACAGTAAACACAAATAAACGATAGTATAACGTGAAAACGTTACTAGCAGACTTTTCCACTACTTCTGTAAATGGTTAGCAATATGTCTCTCCAATTCACCACGTTTCACGATTTGTATGATTAAAAAAAAAAAAATGAATTCTAAATTTGTGGTTATACTTTAATATTATGTATGCCATATAATTTCTGACTGCGTGCATTTGGCAGATGACAGCTCTTTGCTTATAAATATCTACCACCATCATAATATAGAAATAAAGCAAAAAGCCGTGTGGAAATTGCGTTTGACGTATGGGGGCTATAGGCAGATGGTATTGAATGCGGTACGTGATATTCGCTGTTAATCCCACATCTAAACACGCTTATACTAATAACATCCACTCAAGTAGAAAATGTGTCTGAACGGAGGAACATTTACACAGGAAAACGCAAATCGTTTCAGTGTTTAATGGATAGGCTGTAAACCTCTTAGCAATTGGAATTACGCACACACACATATATATATATATATATATATATATATATATATATATATATATATATATATATATCCATATATATAATATATATATATATATATATATATTATATATATATATATATATATATATATATATATAGATATATATATATATATATATATATATATATTCATTTATATATATATAAATATATATATATATATATATATAATAGATAAATATAATAATATATAATAAATAAATATAATAATATATAATATATTATATAATATATAATAAAAATTATAAATTCCTCAACACTGTTTCTGACACATTCGCGTGATTCTATCGTATATATATTTATATAGATATATATATATATACATATATATTTATATATATTCATATATATATATATATATATATATATATATATATATATATATATATATATATATATATATATATTCATTTATATATATATAAATATATATATATATATATATATATATATATATATATATATATATATATATATATATATATATATATATATGAATATATATAAATATATATGTATATATATATATATATATAAATATATATACAATAGAATCACGCGAATGTGTCAGAAACAGTGTTGAGGAATTTATCATTTTTAATATAATCAGAGATGGAATAGAAACAAAAAAGTTGCATTTTTTGATATTTTGTTCTGATTTATTTGTTTGTGGTACTGACATTTCAGTTGTGCACTTTTTAATACGTTCAGTGATAAATCTGCTGAAATATGTGGCGGTAACTTGATTTTTCTCCATCTACAAAATTAAACTAAATTCATATTCTGCATTTCGATAGATAATTTTATTGCTAATTGATATGTTTTCACTGTGCGATTATCATTCCTGAAACAATATCATCGTAGCACGCCACACACACACACACACACTCACACACATATATATATATATATATATATATATATATATATATATATATATATATATATATATTTATATATATATATATATATATAAATATATATTTATATATATGTATATATATATAGACACATATATATATATATATATATATATATATATATATTTATATATATATATATATATATATATATATATATATATATATATATTTATATATATATATATATATATATATATATATATATATATATATTTATATATATATATATATATATATATATATATATATATATATATATATATATATTTATATATATATATATATATATATTTATATATATATATATATATATATATATATATATATTTATATATATATATATATATATATATATATATATATATATTTATATATATATAAATAAATAATATGCAATGAAAATTCCGGTATATCAAGTAAATGTCACAGTCCATTGAACATAATAGATAACTCAACTCTTCAGTGTGTTCACACATTTAGGGTCTATACCCTGTTCACGAGCACAACAAATGAAGGTTAGTTTTCAAATCATATGATGCAAATGCCAACATTAAATTATGACAATGAAACGTTGGATTCCATAATAATGAATTATAAACTTGAAACTGTGATATTCAATTGATATCCCGGAATTTTAATTTCATAAATAAATATGGACGCAGTAAAAACTTCAATTATATTATTGTCATTATATTCTAACAATATAATCATATTTCACAATTTCTATTTTATTACAATGACTTCATGGTTCATTACTTCTCAGATTACCACCATAAGGCTATCATAATGGTAGGATTTTTCAAACCGGTTCAAAAATTGCAACCTCTCCTGGGAGTTGAACCCGGACATTCAGATTGCCGGTCTGACGCGCTACCCATATTCATGAATAAGGAGGCTTATGGAATTTGAAACGAATGGTAACTATATCCACATTTCCAGCATATTTCCATAAATATTTGTATTTTCACTTTTGAAAGTTTTTGAAACACACATTTTTGAAACCGAAAATTTACCAACAGATCTCTCGTCATGTAATCCTCCCTCACGTCATGACCCGAGTACGTCGTTACCCTTAAAACATTAATTAATAATTAGTCTCAACAGCCAATTACTTCTCCATTTCTTTAATCCGCTTAGACCTGCAATTAATTACCTACTAGTTCTAAATTACATTATGCATGCATCATCAGATCCGAGCGCCATTTAATGACTGTGTTTGATAATGCGTCCCAACGGTCCAACGAACTGGCTGAGATAATCCTAGGCTCCAATTAACTTACTAATCAAATGATGCGTTGTATGTTGCCAATATAATGGTTTAATCACATTAATTAGTAATATGTTCATTCGCTTCAGTGCAGTAATTGTGTGGCCGCTGGTGTGGCATGGATTATGATGGATGTTTGAAAAATGGAATTCATAATTCGTTTCAAATAATTTCAATCGTTCACTTGTTTTTTGTGTTCACCATTATAATGTAATTTTTCTGAAGCAAATAAAACCATCATGACACTACAAATCATTCCATTGGAATTTGGTTACACTAGTACTTTCAAAAATATCAATTTTAATGCAATTGGCCTTAACTAGAATGGTCGAATGTGATTTCAGTGTTGTGATTTTTAAATTTGGTAATTGGTACGTATAGCCTGACATTGATTTCGAGAAATGTCAATAATAAAAAAGATTTTAATTCAAAACTCACTCGATATTTTTCAAACAAAATAGAAACGAGTCGATAATCCTACATTCATTTTCAAGTGGCATTCAAAATTTGTTTAAATTCTTAATAATATATCACTTACAATCAAATGAAAAATATACTTCGTTCGTATTTTCCATTATTATAATTTTTTCCATGCTGCAATAATATATTTTAATCTCTACGTCTCGAATCTAGAAACCAACATAACTGCTCCTAGCCTGTCCGATCTATAAAATCAAATAAGAACTGATCTAAATAATAAATCAAATCGATCTCCCGATATTCTTCTACCTGTTTCTTAAAAATTATAACCCGCACAGTTTGGCGAAGAATACTCGTACTTAACGTCCTCTCCGCCTGACTGCACAAACTCCATGCCAGAGCTATCTTATAAAGACCAAATACCGGTGGGAAGGGGTGGAAAAGGGTTCAAAACGTGACCCATGTGTGTTTTCTATGCAGAAAAGGGTTGCCCTATTCTACATATGACTCAGAAAAGACCTCGTCTGCATATGTTTATTAAGAATGTATGTAAATGACGTAGGTATCTGGGATTTTTACATAACAATTCGATGCAAACAAGGTAGCCATGGGTTTTTTAAGGGGGGGGGGGGGGGCTTGGATGTTTGGGTGACTTGATGTTTTGGGAGTTGCGTTTCAACTTTCAGTTGCCGTGAGAAGTTAGTCGGAGGAAGGTGAAAGGTTGGTATTGAGGTTGTTATGGTATAGGTATGTGAAGTTCGTTGGGAGCGGTTGAAATGGTCCAAGCGGTATTTTTCAAATTATCTCAAAATTGGGTCAAATAAAAAAATAACGTTCTTCATGAGGAATAAAAACGAATCAATGTCATTTTTATGAATATATTCATTACATTTTTCAATTATTATGATTTTCAATCTATGTTTATGCACCAAGTGACTCGATAATCAATATCCAGGATGATTTTTCAATTATACATCAAAATATTCTGAATTCACTCCAGAAATCTCTTGCTTTATTTTACATCGGAAAGTTACCTAATCTGATGCCAAATGCCCAAAGTAGAACCAACATTGATAACATATTTCCGAAATAGGCATTATGCACTCATTGATTTGATATTGTCACTTACTGAATTACTCTATATGAACTTCAACTTTACTTCATGTGAACAGCTCAAAAGACCGATTTCGTGACTATACAATTCTGAATATAACATTTTTGAATGAAAATCATATAGTTATATTTATTTCAAATTATTTCCCTGTGTGTTCACTTCCACAATTGTTATATTTTTTTGGAAAATAATAATTGGATATCCCTTCCAATATACATGAATAACATATTTTCATCAAACAGTAACATTGCGTCAGTATAGGCCTACAAGTAAAGGAATCGTCATTTGTATTTTACTCCAGAAATCTATTCAATTTTTTTCATATATAGATATTCTATATACCAGAATAATGAGGAAGAAAGCAATTATATTCTCGGTTTCGTATGTTTACGAATTTCCAATATAGAATAGAAAATTTTTCTACCTCGTGTTGTCACTTGAATGATTCGACATATGCATCACCCCTAACAACTATCATATATTATGTCATATCAATGGCAACAATATCATTTCACCGCATCGAAAATAATACTTCTATATTAATGATCGAAACGTACAACCGTTATACAATTACATACCCGGAAACCGTGATCTAATCATTCCCAATCGCGAAAAATCAACGAGTCACCACAAGAAAACTCAACCCCTAATGATGTCTCGAGTTTTTCAAACAGTATATATAGAAAGAAAAAAATATCCCCTTTTCTTTATTCCCTCGAAGAAATCCGCAGAGATAATCAATAATAAAAAAACCCAGGAAGACGCGCAAAGAATTTCGTCAAGGCAACAACATAATATATACATATACACACTCACTCACATGCTCACATATATGATTTGCTGTAGGGATGTCGGCCATTATTGGCGCGACGTCGAGATGTGGTTACCATGGCAACTCAGCCCTCCCACCCACCCCAATCGCGTGGGGTGGATATATGCAGACTCACAGATCACGAGGGATGGGTGGGGGGGGGTGGGGGTGGAGGGGGGTAGAGGGATTGGCTAGGAATCCATACAGCTTCCTAGGTTTGCTGTAGATTGTTATGATGCTTGGAATATATATGTAAGTAAATATGTAAACAGAGATTGTAAAAATATTGTATTGACATGTTATTATGAAGGGAGCTCGAGAAGCGATTTGATTTTAATGTGTTGTATTGGAAAGTTCTGCTCATTTTTAGGATAGATGAAAATGTATTTTTCAACTCTAAAAAACAGTTACATTTTGTCTTTAATAATATACCATTTTCACAGAAATGATCATCTACATCGAATAATAATATCATCATGAAAATAAATATTCGGTTCTAAAAAAATCTTCCCTACAATCGACAGTTCTCAGTTTGTATACATTTCGGTGGAGGAGCCGTGTTTTTCTTCACCAAAATCCTTTTTTTATTTTTACTAGAATTCATTCTTTATTGATCCTCATGTTCCAGGATGATTCAAACATCAGAATTGTATATATATATATATATATATATATATATATATATATATATATATATATATATATATATATATATATATATATATATTCTTGATTTTTTCCTTCCTGTATCTTAATACTTGAAAGTCAATGTAAGGCCAGATACTTACAACGGCACCATAAACATGTATTTGCACCAACTTTTATTCAAGAGTCACTGAAAAGAACTTGATTTCACGAATTCAAACATACAATTCAACGATTCTCTATCGATATAATGATGTCTACTATTCTCTGTGTATTTACTTTAAACCCCTTCTCGATATTCTAAAAGCACCCTTATTAAACGGTAGGTAAAACTGTTTAATCGCGTCCCATTCTTGCAGTCGAACCTTTTCTTCGACCCCGGCCACAATACTAACAGTGATATCGAGTATTGGCGGGTCGGAACAGCTGAAGTTGATGATATTGGATAGAGGAGACGGTCGATCGGGACCTTATTCCAATATTATACTATTTGTTAACATTAGTCACTGTCACAATTCGAGGTTTATGCTGAGGATCTTTAGAAAGAGAATTACAGGCCTGTTTGAACCTCAATGCCCATAGGCGATGAGGCTATTGACAAATATCACCATTCCAATATTATTGTTCGCTTAATTTGAGCTCTTGACATCGAACTGTCACATTTTATTAATTATACAATCAGAATTTTCATATTTCATAATAATTTTTTCATTCAGAATATTATTCTCTGATAATTTCATCTTAATAATTGTTTTTTCAGATGTGTGACGAATTGATTCAGTGCATTCAATACGTAAGTCAAGTGTGTTCCATCGAGTATATTCTTGATAATATTCCATTTTTGACAATTTTGGGGTGGTAAGATCGCCCTCGTGGTGCCCCGTTCAAACGATCACATCTTTCATCTATTGCGCCTCAACTGAGGAACAATGATTTTGTATCAAGTTTCGATGTTATTAGAAAAAAATATATGATTCAATTTTGCAGTGTCATAGTAACAAAAATACCCTCATCTTGAACACTCATCTGTTTCATTCTTTGATAGAGATTTAGTCTTCTCCTAATGCATAGGAGTCGATTGTATATATTATATTATTCTCCCAAATTATTGAACAGTTTATATTTAAGGAATGTACAAATTTATTCACTTTAAAACATGTTAGTTTAAGAATTCTTACCTGTTAAGTTACTCAAGTCACTTCCTCAGGGTGTAGTAAGAAAAGAACGCAACATCGTTTTAAAAGAGTATTCAGATTTTATTCCATCCACTAACTAATTAAATTCCATAATACACTCTCAACCTTCCCTACAGTCTACTAAAATGTGTGCCAGTAAGTCAAATCTCCCTGTTTTGCATATTTTACAACTCGCAATCTATTTATATATTCATCTCTCTCCCACCCTCTCTCGCTCATTCACTTTCGCCATCTCTCTCTAGCTATGAACCTCATGGAGCGTTCATTAAGTGGTATCGTCTTAGTGTAAGACGCTCTGGGCAATACCCCACCCCCCAACCCACTCACCCATCCACCCCCCTTTGATACAAATACTGCCGTAGTACTACTACTTATACGGGAGGAAAACGGCGCGAAAATTGCCCCCTCTCTCTCACCCACCCCGTTAAACTGCGCCTGCGTTAAGCAGCTATATCCGTGTTTTTGAGTAAAAGTTCGTTAGCACTTAGAATGAGTATCCCCTCCCCCCAGTCGCTCGTCCCTCATCCGCGCCCCCCCCACACCCCCTTACGGTTTCTTATACAAATTCTTCTGTCTCTATCTTTCTTTTAAGATGTCTTTCTTTACTATTTCATTCATCTGAGACCTAGTTACATATTATACGTTCTTTTTTTGTTCGTCAAACTGAAAAGTTTGTTTGTAAAAGTTTGCGTTAGTGACTTTTATTATTATTGAAAAGTGGTTTGAACGATCCGATATAAGAATGCTGATCGATGCAATCACTTTACATTATTCCAATCACATGTTTTCTTATTGTCGTTCGAGTTTTCAGATGAGCGTAGCGAAGACTTCTAATCCATATACCGAAAACAATCGGGCTTCGTTTTTAATCATTCATCGTTTCTGTGCGTGGCATACATGTCATAAAAAGTAATCACTTGACTTGAAACGTTTATTGCACGATGGTGTCCTAATAGTATACTAGTATACTAGAATTGGTTGAGATTGTTTTTCATAAAAGTAGGTTGAACGGCATTTTCAGAAAGAAATCGGAAAGTTTGGAAAAACCTAATGAAAATAACCTGAAAGGAAAATTCTACTTGGAAATCAATTAATTCTTCAAAAGCTGTGAAATTTTCATTGAATATTAAAACAACTATATCATACACATTTTCAGTGATTTTTACAATAATCGGATGAGAAATAATAGAAGAAAACTTTTTGAAACTATACATGTTATTGAATATTAGGATCAAAAGGTGTTGCTATTGATCATGCAACAGCCAACAGATCGCACCATATAAATATCAGCAGGTAGGGTTTTTAAGACGTTTGAAGTAATCTAAGAACTGTAGATGTAGAGTGATCTGACTGAATGTATCTCTTCCTAAGTTTCCATACTAACTCATACCAAGCTCATCACGCGTCGCATGGACTGCGTTTTCCCAGTGCAAAAATGAGTTGGCATGTAGGAAAAATGACTAATATTGAGATTAGCAGGTTACAAGGCTATGACTTATGAAATGAATGAATGAATAAGTAGAATTGCCGGTGTGACGAATCTTGGTTATTTATTTATTCATTCATTTTCAGCCATTAGTTGATGAATTTGAAACTTACAATGTCTAAATGTTGTCAAGAATAGTCAAATAATATAAAAATGTCAAATAAAAATAGAACTACTAGAAGCATACTAAACTTTATGCTTTAAAAAATCATCAATAGAGTAAAATGAATGTCCAGTAAGAACCTCTCCAAGTAGTTGTACTAGTCCACTCACTATTAGTCAAGATATGGAAATAACATACGTAACCAAGGGTGATAATAAGTTTATCCGCTAACTATCACCTAATCCACTGACTATGAATTTTGTAAAACTTGGCCTAAGACTTATAATAATTCCAGAATAAGGTGTGTATATAGCTTTCTAGTACATTCTATATACATATCTCGCGCATCTTACAACGCATTCGCTGCGTTTGCCTAGTAATATAAAATGCATTAGATGAGCGTAGCGAAGACTTTTATTTCACATTCCTGAAAAAACTCGAGCTCCGTTTTCATGTTTTTTTTTTAATTACCTGCTTGTCCATGATTATGTACGTGGCATACAGGTCAGGAAAATCAACAATTTAACTTCAAACTTTTCTGCTCATTGGTGTTACATCAGAATTAGGCTTGTAATTGTTTTGTGTTTGAGGTTGATTTGAGCTAAATCGGTTTGCTGCGGGTATATCTTCATATTTCTCGATTCTATACTTTTGACATGAGATTTTCACAGAATGTTGCCATCGTTGGAATTCATATTTCCTGGATGGATCGTTTTCAAGAAAATAAATGGAGAAATCGAGCCTGAGTTACGTCAATGAGAATCTACAGCTTTCTAGACTGGAAGAATTAAATTAAATGACTGAATGAATGCCGAAGGCTCATGATAATTCATAGGCATATAATTCATATGATATCATGATAATTTTATGATTATTTGCATGATTTTTTTTTATAAAAAATATAACGAAGATCACTGATATAAGAAGAGAGCTAAGAAAAAATAACAATGTATAATGTCATCAAGTATGTTTTTTCCCTTTAATTTCATTAGAGTAATCATTACCACATCTTTTGACAATCTGTAATGAGTAAATTGAATACAAATAATTTGAAAACCAAGGTGAGTAAATAATTCTCAAGTAATATCTTGCTCCTCTTACAACGCATATAGGCTGCTTTTTTCTAGTAGGTATTTAATGAAGTCAGTACCGCGTAATAGCACTGGAACATGATATTTATTGTTCTCTGTCACTTTTACTCAATGATGTAATTGGGTATTCATAACAAGTACGACTACCTGTATATTAATTACAGTTGGTCATTTTATTATCATTTTCTAATTGACATCTGAAGAATGGATATGTCGTTATTACGTTCTTCAACCTTGAATTACCGTTATCTTACATAACTTTGAATATTATGTTTGTTTTTTCGTTTCTACTGCAACGATATTCACTGTTGATCATATCCTCATTTCATCATTGGTACGGTTAGTCAATTGAATATATTTTTGTTTCATGTTATTGAGGTAATTAGTAATGAAAACCATGAATAACAATAATAATAACACTTGTTCGAGTTATATTATAATATTATTATTTCACTAGACATTCAACTAATTCAAAACCTGTTCAAATAAGATATGGGAAAGTACTTTGCCATGAATTTATTCAGATTCCTAATTGCATGAAGTCTAGTATTAAAATCCAACATTTGGCTGTGACAGGTCATTTTTTTACATTCAAGTTCACTCAGTCATCTCAAAAATAAATAAATTACTTGGAAAATTAAATTATATTCGACTATAAAAACTAATAATTCACATTACAATAATGCAAATATTCTTTTCACAGAAAAAAACTTGTCAAAATTGTTTCAAATAAAACAAGATATATATATTCACGTTTTGGTAAAGAAAAACTCTCTATTTAATATATAATAGGGGTAGTCATTGAACATCCCTTGTAGCTTTATGTCGGTATGAAACGGATTAATGGATAGTACTCAAGGGTTGAAACCATTTTCTATACTCTGTCTGATTTATAGCAAAATAACCCTTTTAACTCCGCAATCGTACACATATTATCACATACAAAACGTAAAAGGCAAATTCACTCCGCGAACAGATATAAAGTATTGTGTAGTTTTTTTTATGTTTATACAATGAATTGGAAAACGTTAAGTTCTTTTAGTTGTGTGATATAAAATTTCGAATTGAAAAAGGACAACTGTCGCTTCTGGAGAGGTAGCTATGTCACGTGACAATAGGGATGATATTTGTGCTTCATTGGAGTTGTAGTGGTTAGTCGACATGCGTGCAATTACACTTGTTGAAACTAAGGGTAGCAGGTAGCCTTAAATAGATCAGGGGATGATTCCAGATTCTATCCTTGATTTTCCGCATTTTCAACATCATTTGTTTATAATCATTGTTTTATTGTGTCTTTATTGAACTTCTGATATATTTCATATTCATATATATTTATATATATATATATATATATATATATATATATATATATATATATATATATATATATATATATATATATATATATATATATATAATTATATATATATATATATATTTCAAAAGTGAATACAATATCGAAAAAAGATTGACGTAGAAATGATGGAATGATTACTTCGAATATTTATTCGGTAATTGAGCATCAGATAATATTCATACAATCCCAAGTTATTACATTAATTGGAGAGAGATGATTTTCATCATAAATTGAAAGTCTGGGCCTAGAAAAAGACCAAATATGGTAGAATTATCACGCCACTGAAAATGTGGGTATCGTTAAATTCACTTTGATTTTCAATAAAAAATAGTAGCACCAATGCAATCACATTTATATAGATTATTCATTTCATTCTTTTTTCACAAACTGGGTCCAATTTTTGAACACATATTTGTGTCCATTATATTTTGTGTTTTTCCCATTGTATATTATATTCCAATATCATATTTTGTATTTATACGTGTTTTATTTTCTCTCGAAACCATGAATAATCTTTTCATTCAATTGATTAAATTATATATCTTTGAACAAATCATGTATATTATCATTACATCTCATTTATTACTACGGAGAACAAAATACATTCATTTGAATTCCGACTTTAATCCAACATATTATTTTCCACATATTATATAATACATCGTATATCGAACCACCCTTACCATAGTGAATCCAACACTTCTCTTTACCCAGCCTGTTTAAACACATCCGTATATACGAAAAGTAAACCCGACAATACAAAGAAGCTATACCCTCTAATCTTAACCCAAGCAAAAGCTAGCTATGACACTATAATATAATATCTATACCCATATGGTTAATAAATGGCTAGATATTTATTAACGTCACTCTCCATGTACCCAACATCTTTTCATCAGGAAACCACATCTAGTTCTTGATGCAGCTATGCTGAAGAGAGCGAGAGAGGAGAGAGAAGATAGAGAGAGAGAGAGAGAGAGATACCGGTAAGGCGCGCCTACAAAAAAGGGGTGATCATCCATCGCATCCCGTGTACATCCCCAAATATGCATATATCCTATCTGACTAGCCAAACAATTTTTTCCTTAACGAACCACCCTTAAAAAAGGGTTAGGGATATGTTTTTTAGCGGGGTTGGGGTAAAAAAATCTCAATATCCTTTTGTATATTTTAATAATAAAATACATTTTTCTTCTTCACTAGAGCATGGTTTATATCATATATAATTTTTGTAAGGGTTGTAAAAAGGGTTGTCTATATATTATAATGTGTTGGTTACCTTTTTGAAGATAGGCCTTGATGTAATTTATGTACTGGAAGATCAATAGATTTTTGCATTTCGTTTATATATCTTTTTTTACCGTGAGGAAACTCGTTGGGAGGGGTTGTTTTTTAAATGTACCCCCTCTCATATATATTTTTTCAAACACAAACTATTTTTACGGGTAGCTTCCTTTTTGTACATATGTATATTAGGTATACCCCCACTTTTTTCTCTTCTTTTTTCTCCTACCCCTGAAAGTCTCTTCGTTTCCACCCCTAAAGCCAGTACCGTATGTTGTTTGATGATAATGAGAAATAAGGTTTTATAGCGTGACCTAGTTGTGACCTTAGTTATATATAAATGTTGGCCTAAACTCATTCCATGGCCACATTTTAAAGTTCGAACGTCGAGGATGAACATCGCTGGAGACAGAGTGGGATTTTTAAATATTTAATCTTCTCGAAAGTCAGTAGTTGTGATTATACTTGAAAATAGATGGACGTTGTATGTTCGAATAACACTTCAGATGACGTGAATTGTTGCTGTTGTTTTGTGTGTGTGTGAAGTTGTGTTGTGAATGTGTGTGTGTGTCGTTTTGTTTTGACGAATATAATTAGATTTTGTGAAAAGGTTCTTTTTCAAATTATAGTGATTTACGGATAATAATAGTGCACTTATAGAACATTTTTTAATATTTTAAACGTTTTAGGTCTCTGGAAAATCAGGAAATAATCTCGAAATATTAAACTGACGGATTTGTCATGTCTAGTTATAATATTATTTTTCAGTTTTCACGTTTTGTCATGTCTTTGTTATAATTAATAACTATTGTTTTTGATTATTCTAAATTTTTTTACTGACATATTTCACTTAACTCTTGAACTGAAATATGTATCGGAATAAATTTAAATGACTGTGAATTTGTGAATGTCATGGCTATTATCATGATGATATATATATATATATATATATATATATATATATATATATATATATATATATATATATTATTATATATATTATATATTATATATATATTAAATATATATATATAATATATATATTATAGGATGTCATGGCTTCTATTTTATGGTGATACAGTTCTAATGATTGTTCAAACTTCCTCAAGTCTCAAAAATAATAATATCGTACATGACAAAGCCTTGTGGATATATCGGACAAAATTATTATATTGAGGAATTTTATATTTTTCAACCTCTACATATTTTTGAAATTATTTCCATAAAGTTAACGTCATAAGTTTCATCCTAACGAGATCCTATACAATCAGGTTCGTGATGATTAGACCATTGATAGTGATTCAGTATAGATAATTTTGAATGATTAGATTTTCTAGCTGACTTAGATAATGATACACACGGTGCGTGGAAAAGATGAGGGGTTGGGTTGGGTTGCGTGTCATATTTATGAATAAGCTCGACTATAAATGAAACTGTTAATATTTCTCATGTATATAGGCTGATAAATCCACCAAAATATAATTCACATCTATAAGAATCAGTTCTTATTTTGAATAGGTATAGGTTACTTTGAATATGCAATGCATACAAAACTATCAAAAATATAATGAAAAGTCAAAATTTTGAATTCGTCAATTTCTAGTTCGTTCGGTTTGACTTTCTGTCCGTATGTAATGAATGCATGCTGTAGTATCACTTCATTTCATCCAAATGGATCTTCATATTTCATTGTTTTATTGACAGATGAGAAATGAAAAATAAATGGATCAACAAATTTTCCATTGCACTTTGTAAATCAACTGATACAAACTTCCTATATCACATATTCAATCAGACCCAACTAGTATAAATTATGATTTCAGTCAACTTCTTTGTTGGAGTGTTGAAGCTTTAAAAATGTTAATTGTCACCTAGAAATGGAAATAATTGAAAACCCTGATTTTTTATATGATTTTGAATCAATGTATTCCTTTAAAGTTTGTATCTTTCATGTACTTTCATGTACCTAATATAGGCCCACTTCTTATGTACTTCATACACACGATTTAATGTGGGACTCGAATGAAAATTGGTTGATATATATATATATATATATATATATATATATATATATATATATATATATATATATATATATATATATATATATATATACATTTTTGTAGAACGTAATCCGTATGCACCGTCAAGAATTTTCATTTTACTACTAAGCAAAAATACAACTATTGACCTCAGTATGACTCTTGCATAGCCTTCAGCTAAGCACTAATGAACTTGGCGCACTTTTGGATACGTTATTGCAGTTACGGAACAGTGGTGAATTGAACACAAATTGTTTCAAAATTTCAAATCTAGGATCTAGATTTCGAGACAAAATTATCATTAAATGAAATGTGACTTATCTCTCATTAACAGATCTTGATATATCCGTGAGTGTTACTCTTAAAAATTTCAAAAGGAATCGAAGAAAACTACATTTCATCATTTAAACGTACAGTTGTTTATTTCACGCACATTTCTTATGTGAAAACCAGGTGATCCAAACTTTATTTTTCAGTAATCCTAATTTCTATACTGAAATGTAGATTTTTTTTTTTACAATATCATTATAGGTTATAATGATTAGAACGGTGAGAAATTTAAAATGTCCTTAACTGCATCACGTGTTTAGAACTTTGGAACTACTTTCAAGAACTGTTCAACTCACGAATCACCTGCAAACGATCTTAACAAAAGATTCACCACGGTCCACTAAGGTCCAAGTTGTTATCTATTATTGGGCCTACCCTGCATGCAATAGTTGGTCTATAGTTTGCCGACGGTCATGGCGCTTGCTACCCGGTACAGCGTGTCTACGCTTGCCGCCATCATGTCGTGCTTTAGCCACGCACTCCCTTTCAACGAAACTTGTTATCATTGTGTTATATATACGACAAGGAAAACACTGTAAATGCCGTCGTCAGGTGAGCGAGCAGGTATGAGAATGATGAAAATGGTATTTTTTTATTCGAAAATGGCTCTATATGAACTCGATACAAATTAATGAACGATCCTTAAATTCAGTGCTTTTATGATATTTTTAGTTTTGAGGATATAAAACCATTTTTTTTTCAATCGGGCTGTTATTGTATAGCCTACGTCTTCATCATTCCAGACTCATATATATATATATATATATATATATATATATATATATATATATATATATATATATATATATATATATATATATATATATATATATATATATATTTGCGAAGGGTTAAACGGTTCTCCCCTGAATTTTATAATTATGTTATCTGCTCCAAGACACTGATTATAATGTTATCAACTGAAATGATAACACAACATGCATGAGTGCATCGCTAATTAGAGACCGAAACTATTGACGGAGGTAAGCTATAACTACTTCCGTTAAATAGGTGGATAAAAGTTTTGAGTGGTTAGAAAAATGTGTATAATATATATGTAAAATATATAATCATGATGAAACTAATATATATAATTTTGTTTGAATGTATCTCACACATGTTCTATTGTGGAAAGTGTATTGAAAAACTCTCAGTCGAGTCACAATTACTGACTTTTCTCAATGACATAATTTTTCTCGCTGTATAACTAACTGGTCTTGAGATATTGTTTATTTGATCAATGAATTGATTCATGGACCACATAATACATTGATAATAATCACCTTAAAATGCCAGCGTTTCAAGTTTTTATTTCCGTCTTCCCTTTGATGATTGATTAGAGTTGATAGCTTTGGAATCATCTTGATTTATAAATACCTGATTGGCTGGTATTGAACAAATTTTTTCGAAATAGGCCTATTTTTGCGATAGGTATTCCACATTTGGTCTTCATCTGTTGATATATTATGTAATGCGGGATAGCAAATTCAGGTTAAGCATAATGCTTCAAGAGTGCTTGCGAGTTAATATACCAAATGTTAGTTTTTTTATGATAACTTTCGAACGGTATGACATATCGGAATTCTCATGCCGGGGAAAAAAGACATTTATCATACCTTTATATTACCTTACATTATAATACCTCACCATGAGTCATAATAACATAATCATAACTCATAATTTTTCAACTTATACATCGCATAATTGTCAAACGTATAGGCCTACATGTAAAAAAATAGCTGCATACTTTTGAGAATCAGGCGATTCAAGTTGAACAGTTTTCACTTTCACCATCTTGAAAGTATTAAAAATATCTGTGCCACACCCGAACTAGGAGTTTAATATCTCAAACTATTCTAAAGATATCACAAATTACTGATATTTCTCCAAATCGACTACCATGCTAATAATAATATGCTGGTAATATTTTACCAGTATTTGCTGGAAGGGTATAGTATGATTACTGATAATATTTGATAATATTATTTTGAAAAATAATTGAAGAAAACTCAGAAGGCTTTTGTTTTAGTTTTTCTCACTACACCAATTTGCCTCAAATTTTGATGATTCAGATCAACTATAAATATGTATGGGATTTTCGATAGATGTAATTATGTATTTCTATACATAGCCGTGTATTCGATTAAATTATTTGAGAATATTCGAATCGGCTATCCGAATTGCGCCTTTCTATTTCAAAGTATGAAATGTATAAAGTTAGTTTGTATATAGAGTGTGTATCCCTGTTGAAAGAATGTTATGATACAATCTCACCTCATTCAATATGAATAATCGATAGGTTACTAATTAATAATTATACTAATTATTTAGCTTATGAAACTGAATTTAAAAAAAAAATGCCATGCCCATTCATCTATTATATTATCTCATATTCTCCATCTAATTACATTCTCTATTTCACCCCACAAACTCTCCAATTAAAACCATCGATCCTCCAGCATTCAAGTTCAAGGCCCGTCATTCTAACTTTAACCTCATTTTCTTCCCTCTCTCTCTCTCGCTCGTTCTCTCTCTCTCTCGCTCACACAGCGTCGGGACGCTTAATGAGTATCAATGCTTGGTGGTGGCGTTGTTTTAAAACAAACGGCGTCGGCGCAACTGATTGGCGGAGCCGGGTGGAAAGTCGTTAAGACCCCCACCCCCTCTCTTCTCTCTCTCTCTCTCCCCCTCCCTCGTCTACCCCTTTAGTAGACTCTTCTTCACTACCATTTACGTCATTATTCTAGTTACTCGCGCCCGACCTACCGTAACAACGTGCTTTCTACGAACCGGCGTCTTTAATAGTATACCACGTGACTAATTAGCAACAAGTTAATCACATCATTATTCAATTAATCTGATTATCAATTAGTTGATCAATTAGAAATGTTATATGTTGAGGATAAATTAATTATATAAATTAACTATCTGAATTTATACTAATTTGAGGACGTTTTTTCTTGAAATACTACTTATTATGGGAAAGACATGTTTTTGATGATAATTCTCTATTGTTTAGTATAATAAAAACTTTTTGATCTTATTTTTAATCAACCTAATGAACTTCATCCATGTTTCAATTATTTAAATTTGAAATTAACAAAAGTTTTTGTATAAAGTGCATGAACTGTACGTATCAAATTATTTTCGACGACTCAAAATTACATACACAGGTCGATTAGGCCTACAAATCAAATGACAGTGAGTCAAAATTAGAGAAGTAAATATTCTAACACTTACCAATAATTGATTTTTTTTCTGTTGTCTCTTGTGGTTATTTTTTCTACGCCGAGCGGCTATTTTCTTTTCACTTATTTTCGTGATTGAGATGTGTTTTCGAAGATAGAATATACTTGTCGTGATTAGGAACGGGTAAACGTCGAGAGGCACGTGTGTGACAGAGTGAATAATTGATGTGTGCTTGTGAAGTAATTGAAATGTATTGCCGTGGTGAGAAATAATGACGTAGGCGAGGTGGGAATGTCCAAGGATTTGTTACTAATAAGATATTTATATAAACACAGACGCAGACACTCACATACAAGAAGACGTAAACCGTGAAAGATGGGAATTGAATTGGTAATTGGTCAATGTGTGCGTGGTGGATGCATTATTAATGAAGTGAATAGAAGTGGCGGTGAAAATTGACGAGTTGAAAAGGGCGGGAAATTGGTCACGTATTTAATCAAATTTATTCAAAATTTTTAATTGTGCGAGTAAATTATTGATAACATGGAAAATGTTTTATTTTGATTGAATGTGTCATTTAAAATTGGAGGTAAATCCAGAAAGACTTCAAAACATTGAATATTTCGAAATGATTTTTAGTGTGAGATTCAGATGAATAAAAAGTTAATATTCAAAAATGTTACATGGAAGTCGATCGAGAATGTAGTTGTGAAAATGTTCCAATGTATCTTCAAGAGAGTCTGTGGAAAGGAACGTCTTCGCAGGGAAGAAGGTGTCGTAAGGAAGGACGAAGCAGGAATAATACCGTTCGGTTTGTTGGGTGCCTTGCACGACAGCGTCGCGACGCCTCACAAGAGAGAATACCGTGTGCGTGTGCGTACTAGCGGCGGCCCTAGTTCCATATCTCCGTCGCCAAAACGTCGAGAAAACATCAAGACTTCGCTGCATGCCACTATAAGAGAGGAAACCCGAGTATTCTACATATAATATTGTATAGGGGACCAAATACTCAGCGACGTGTGTGCTCGTTCTCTTTCTTATGTGTAGGGGGAAGGAGGGAGCTGTGGAGGTGAAAGAGGGATGATAAAGAAGAATGAAGAAAAAGAAACAAACTTCGATCTCAGTCTATTGCACTTCGTTTTTCCTGTTTCTCCGTAACTCCATCTTTATTTCGTTTTTCTGTCTCTCTCTCGACGTCGTCATCCCCCCTATACACATCTTCCTCCACCCTTGATTCCCTACTCTTCTCTCCCCTTCTAGCCACCCACCCTTCGATAACTTCGCTTGATTCTTTCTCTCTTCCCCTTCTTCCACCCCCACACCCATCGCTCCCCTGTCCTACCACCCCCTTGCAGTAACGACGTCACTGTGCGCACGAACCAAGATGGCGGAAGTGAGCGTCCGTCGTTGGTATGGATACTAGAGTTTGGCAAGGAGTTTGTAGCAATTTACCACAACTATCTGACGTTGAACACTTTGGCTTTTGTTCCCCTTTTCCCCTCCTCCTTTTAATCTCCTCTCACATTCACACTCTCTTTCTTTCGTAATTGTTCCGCAATTAAACGTCTTCCAATAATGACTGGCTGACACTTGTGGGTTTCTGTGTTAGTAAAGGGGCGCTCGCTATACGATCGAGCCTAAGGTTTGTCTTAACGAATGATTAAGTAGAGAAGGAATTAAAAATTGACGTAATAATGTCATTGTTCAATAATCAAATCATTCATATTATTTTATTAATACTTAATTTGTAATATTCTGATGGTTTATTCTATCAAATTATTTTTTGATATTGACATAAAAATGCAGTCATGAGATCAATATTACTCAAGTTGAATATATATATATATATATATATATATATATATATATATATATATATATATATATATATATATATATACATATATATATATATATATATATATATATATATATATATATATATATATATATATATATATATATATATATATATATATATATGTTTGACTTTATCTTGCTCCTGAAGAGGTGACCGATAAAGGTCATGAAACGTTGAGCTTTCGAGAATAAAACTAATTATTTTAAATATAAAATTAAAAGAGTTTGTTTTATTTTATCATCATTACACAACTACATCCAAAAATATTCAATTTATTGCATATATATATATATATATATATATATATATATATATATATTGATAACCATAGATTCACAATTTTAAGGGTATATCGAAATAGTGTAGTTTACTCGACTGTGTATTCTGTTTCATATATATATATATATATATATATATATATATATATATATATATATATATATATATATATATATATATATATATATATATATATATATATATATATATATATATATATATGAAACAGTATATGCAGTCGAGTAAATTACACTATTTCGGTTTACTCTTAAAATTGTAAATCTATGGTTATGAAACAACATCTCTCCATATATTTCATTATTTTTCATCTTGATTGTCTCTCAATTTCATTCTATTGTTTTTTTACATATTATTTCAAGAAAAATAATCATTCATTCGAATACATTTTTATATTCATATAATATAAAAGAAGGATAAGAATATATGAACAGTTTTCATCGCTTCTGTGGTTTCGCCTCACGTCCTTAGTAATTTTATTGATTTTGTTATACATCTATCGAATCAATTTTGAACCATCATTGACACTGCAGCGTATCATATGAAATTGAAATTTGTATGTATCTTCAAACTCGAAAACAATCAAACAATCATATTTCTCTCGCTCATTCGACATCACACTTATAGCGTTTTCTTCACAATAGCATTGTATACAATAAGTCAAGATCACATGCAAAGTTGCATGTATGCAAACATAACGTGGTCTATATTTCGTTCACTTTTTACTATGCCAACAATTCATCTGATACTCTCTTTCTATATACATGCAAAACATTTACCGGTTTCTTTTTAAATCCACCAGTAGGCCCACATTAATATTCAAATAAAGAGTTCTCTACCTACCTTAAACTATTGCATCATTATGCGTACCTCGCATATGTGGACCTACCTTTACAACGTGGATATGCAAATTATAAGGAAGGGTTTAGTATAATAATAAAACATATATAGGTATATTGTTCTCTCTCTCTCTCTATCTATCTTTCGCTCTCTCTTTCTCCAACATGTCGTGCATCCCTTTCCTTCGTCTACCGCAAACTATTGCACATTATGTAAATGTCGAACGCATATAGAGAATTATACAAGTCATGTATAGGGTGGATGCGAAATGTAGGACTTATCGGAAATCGGGTTTTATAAGAAATTGTGTTGGAAACAAGTAAATAAACTATCAGTATATGGAAATAATATATGGCTAATCTGTCTCATTTCTTGATTATTCGCCTGGATAGATATGAATTCAATACACATAGTATTTTCAAGAAGTGTTCGATAAAATGAAAGGGCCCATTTCGCTCTTGTAATAATATAATTTTCATCCAATTGTATATGTTTAATTGAGAGCTGCAGTATTCATATGCGCATTCTGGTAACTATAATTAAAAAACTGACTGTACTTGATATTGAATGTTAGTCATTGTTTTTTCCGAGAGTAACCATGGTCACCGAACTTTCAAGTTATAAAATCAACCAAACTTGATGATATACTGCCATATAGATGTTGTATTGTGCTTTACAATAGGACTTTTCTGTTCATAAAATTACTAAAATTTAAAAAATTCTAATCACATAGATTTAATGTTGAGTTACCAGTAAGTGAGGGTCGTAGATCGGACTTCGGTTCGATCTCCGCCACTGCCCATCTTTATCGAGTTTTTCTTATGGTAATTCCCTCTGTGGCAAATGCCGGGATGATCGGGAGCCAATAACATAATAAACCATAATCAATTGACGACTCGCAGTCTCCGCCCACTTGACGTCACAAATCATACCGTCCAATCTACAGGGCTGCTAGAATTATTGTGAAATTCAAATATCCAATCGGAATATCTCCCAATGACCACAAATGATATAGATTCAACTGGTCGACTGGTGAAGCCACACTTATTTCGAGTCGTCAATTCAATTCATTTCATTAATCATTCATCCGACGTCGATAGATTTTAGTTGACATTACAGTGCGTCGTTAAACCCAATATAAATTTCAAACAAAAATGTTACAAATCAAGTGAATCGGTGACTCCGTCTCACGTTGTATAATAAAAGAGAGTTCGAGAGAGAAGAAAAAATCGAACAATCGTAACGTCATAGACATCGGTTACACGGAGTAAGTTTCAGTCAGCTTCCCTCGACATCATCCTAACCTGCTGTTCCACAATACCATTCGATCTCAACCTGTGTTCGTATTTCTTAACCCTTTTTTCTTCCCTCACGCTGTTTTTTTTTCTCCTCGCGGTCCCTCCACATCATATCCGGCGCACATCCTGTTTATAGCCATACCTGCTCTTCGCGATGCATCGGGGCTCTATACTGCAGGTCACGAGGGTTGAAGTGAATCAGCTATAGTGGAGCTCATGAGGGTTGAAGTGAATCAGGTATAGTGGAGATCATGAGTTGGTGGATACTTCGAGATGCATCAGCTGTAGTGGAGGTGATGAGAGGTGGATACTTCCATATGTATCACCTATAGTGGAGGCCATGTGGATTGAAACGATACAGCTATACTAGCGATCATGTGTGATGGATACTTCGAGATGTATCAGCTATAGTCGACGTCATGAATGGTAGATACTCCGAGATATACTGGAGGTGATGAGAGGTGGATACTTCGATATGTATCAGCTATAGTGGAGGCCATGTGAATTGAGACGATACAGCTATACTAGCGTTCATGTGTGGTGGATACTTCGAGATGTATCAGCTATAGTGGACGTCATTAATGGTAGATACTCCGAGATGCATTGGAAGATTTTGCATATTGTGGAGGTCATGAGGATTAGAGGCGTTTGAGATCAGATATAGGGCAGGTCATGAGGGAGGGTTGAGGTGAATCGGCTGTAATGTAGGTCATGGGAATTATGGCGTATAGTATATATAAACATAGATTGTCACAAATAAAATTCAACATGGTCTGGAAATTAGTCTGAATACGATCCAAGATGAGTTTTCATCGAAAGTGGCAATTTCAATAAATATATCTTATTCGAGAATTTTTCAGAATATTTTTTCAAATAGATGTTGTAATCTGTCCATTCATGTGACACAATCGTTTTTGATAATTTAATAATGATAATAATAATGATAATAACATGATGAAGTTTATTTATTAACTTGATAGGTACCTTGATATTGAAAATTTAAAATGTTATAAAGCAGTAGAAATAATACACTTGGGCCCGGTATTACCAAGTTCAGTTAGCCTCTATCTGACAGTTCAAACATGTTATCACCATGGTTACCTGTGGTATTTGTTTTCACCAACTCTCAGATAAATACTAACTGGACTTGGTAATACTGAGCCTTGGTAAATTTAGTATGAAAATTAGAAAATATGTAGTGATTACTTCACTCCAGTAATTATATTACTAACACATGAAAAAAAAATTCTTCATCTTTAAAAACTACTGAATATATTGAGTTGTTTTGATAAAATCAAAAATAGTCCTTGACTGTTAAAGTCCCTAACCTTATACAGTTAAACATGTACATCGCCTGGCGCAGACTATAATTTATATCGCTATGAACCATATGGGCATATGTTCATCTTCATCAGTATGGAAAATAATTGATTAATTTCAATGTGCCCTGATTAAATATCCTCTCACGGATGAATGAAAAAATAGAAATGATAAATATCTCTTCCTAAAAAATCACGTAAAATAACATTCAAATTGTCTAACTATTTCCTCGAAAGAGGGTTGAAGGAATAAACTCTACTCAACTGCTCCTGCTACTACTACTACTACTACCGCTACTGCTACTACTACTACCACTACTACTAGTACTACTTTTGATGCTACTACTGATGCTCTACTACTTCTACTACTGCTACTTTTATATATCATCCAGACAACTGAATTAAGTGTAAATATTTTGTTGTATTAAAAATGTGAATAAACCCGTAGACAAGTTAAAATGTTTGACTTTGCGGGTCTATAGTATTTTTAATATATGTATTTTTGATAATAAAAAAAAAACTTGCAAAAACAATATATTACTACCACCACCACCACTACTACTACTACTACTACTACTACTGCTACTACTACTACTATTGCTACTTCTACTACTTACTACAGAACGAAGTGTACGATAAGAAAAACATCTTTCAAAAATATCTAATCTTCAAAGTTGCAATAGGATCATATAATCACCAAGTTTTTACAATGATTCAATTGGTAGAGACGACCTTCTGCCGTGTGTTCACTTATAGTTTATCTTAAAATTCCACAACCAACCACAGACACACATGAATTACAGTATATATACACTGTATTAGGGTTCATCTTATGTATAAAAGTGCATTCTGAAGATAATACAGAGAAACTCTTTGTACAATAGTTTACCTAATGAAAAGAATGAGCTGAGTAGAAAGGAAGGTCGGTCGACCAAGGGGACACATTATTATTTTGTCAATAGCGCTGAAGAAAAGAGTGCGAGCTTGTTTTTTTTTCTTCAGAGAACTCATATGCAAAGCTGCCACCACATTTAATTTGAATACTTGGTAGTGGACGATTTTTTCTAGCTGTCACGTATGTCGGTTTGGGATGGGGGGGGGGGGGTACTCTTCTTTTGAAATTTGAATATACATAGTTTTTTTCGAGTCGGGGTATGTAAAGATTTCCGGACAGCTTGCGTTTAATCTCTTAGGAACTTGACGGGGATGATGGTTGTTAGGGGTTGATTCATGGAGTTTTTGGATAGTGTTTTTTTTTCAAATGATGTGATCAAGAAATTCAATTTGGTTGAATCGATGGAATTTGTGTGGTTGTCATGATAAATTGGAGATTCTTCAATAATTTTACGGTGTGTTATTTTCATTATGAATTCAGTTTTTCAAATTTCATGAATGAGTATCAATATAGGCCTATTTGAATATAAAATGAACATATTTTAAACATCTACTTACATATATTTCTCATGCCAATATTAATTTGTCCTAGATTATATTCAAAGTGATAAAGTTTCACTCAATTTTTTCAAATAGACGTCTACTCCGATTATTTATTCAATCTCAGTTTAAATACATGGATTTCGAAATAAATTAACTTCTGAATATGGAAGTATCTACAAAACAAAGTAATGGTATATAATGATACATACGAATGTTGAATTATGAATAAATAACCGATGAAAAACTAAACATTTTGTATACACAATTTCGTTATGTTTAACCGTATGTCCATAGTTGCCCACCCTTCCATATGCCCTTAAATCATCTTCAACAAACAGTACCAACATCTTCAGCTAATTGCACGTCAATACAATTGAAGAGTAAGTTTTTATTTTTCAAGTACCACGACACAGAAAAGAAAAAAAAACCTGTTTCACTATGTGTACTTAAGACCTCTTCCCATTGTCAATGTGCAGTGTATTGCATACTTCATACCTCTTCCTATTGTAATACCTTACACGGGCGAATAGAACCCGTGTATACCTCTACTTGTAGAGTGTAGACATACACGACGATTTGCTCTACATTATCATAAACTATATAGATGAAAAAGGTAAACGTACTTTATATTGGAACAAGGGTAGTTATATGTGTACACAATTCAACCCTTAGTTATAAAGGTAAGAAAAGTGTACAAGCTAGACATGAATGTTCTTCTTTTGTGTTATAATTTTTTTTCCAGAGTGACGAAGCTAATTTTGTTTTCAACGTTTTGTTACAAATTAAATGGTTACCAACATATAAAGTAGAAGAATGAAGCAACTGTGAAATGATCGATTAAATGTCATCAATTATTTTTCCCCAACAAACATTCCCAAACACCCATGCTAGTTATAAGATTATTGCCAAAGAGACTTGGTTCAAAGTGGAAGATATCAACATTTGTGTGTTTTGTTTACTCTTAATACCAATGCTGATAATGTCCGGATATATATCACAGAAACGGTTATAATGTGTTCCGGACTTTCAGAAACTGGAAGACTTTTATCCAAGTCGGAAAATTATGGTCACAGACAGCACAGTCCTGTTGTTGAAGTTCATTGGTTTTAAATAATTAAAATGAATTGGTAAGAACGCTTTTGTGGTGCCCCGTTCAAACGATCCTATGTTTCATCTATAGCCTTAATAGGGGAACAATGATTTTGTATCGAGTTTTGATGTTATTAAGAATAGAAGTTATTCGATGGTTGATTGTAAATTGATTAGTTGACATTGCTCGACGACCCCACTAACAGCTAGGCTAAATGGGGTTAAGTATGAGCAGATAATAACGAAACTATGATGAGAAAAAAGTGTAAAAAACGTATGTCTTCCGCAGGACCCAACCCACGCCCATCTAGTAGCTTCAGATTTCAAAGAAGTACCTCATCTGTCCGGGTTACGTCAGAGACAAATTCTTTGAATGCATCTATTAATATACATTTATGTATTCATTATTTATGACCTTATCAACTGAGCATTATAATACTGACGTAGCTTTTGTCCATTCTTCCACTCGGGGGGTATTCAAATTTTTATCTTGAACACATTTACCTATACCATCGGGGGGCAAGTTGACAGTTCTTTGGTTCCCGTACTCTCACTCCTCCCCCCCCCCCCTCCACCCCTATATCATCACGTGGTACAACCACATCTCTCATTTGCATGCTGATAAATTTCAAGAAACCTTACGACAATCCCTTTCGTTGTGGGATTTATAATCATCGATTTGGTGTTCGTGATATGTGTACTTTGTTATATTATAATGTATGGAAATGTTAAATGGATCCCCGCTGTGCAAATTACCGTGTTAAACTATAGGGTAAGGGATTATTAGTAGCTAAACTGTGTGTTTTATTATGCACGACTATAATATAGTGAATGTGGAAGAAGGAGGTGGAATCTGGTATGAGAAATTAATTTCGTTTTCTACCACTTTTGATACCCTAGCGAGTGTTCACAGAACGAAAATGTTGCTTCTTTTTTTTATCAAAAATTATAGGATGTTTATGCAATAATATAGTAATGATGATGATTTTTCATCCAGTTTTGCAATTACTTGTATGAGCAATGTTGTAACAATCACGGTTTTTCTAGTATTAAAACTCATTCAGGAGAGGCGTAATGTATTATCAACTCATTCGACTGATACCTATAGTATCATTTACAACTTTACTTCGTATCTTCTCTGAATCTGATCACTGATTGGAATATATATAATGGTGTGCTATATATATATATATATATATATATATATATATATATATATATATATATATATATATATATATATATATATATATATATATATATATATATATATAATAATGTGTTATTATAATGGTGTATATATATATATATATATATATATATATATATATATATATATATATATATATATATATATATATGGGTGTGTGTGTGTTTCGTGTAGTGTATATATTCAGAAATATAAATATATCATTATTGTTCTTATCCGCGAAAATTGATCGTATAAATTTCCATAGGGCAAAAAATATATAGGTCCACTTTAAAGTTTCCAATAGAAAATGAAATACAAAAATAATAATATACCAATTTATTTGGAAGTATTCCGTGTTCGCATGCATCTTTTCGTGAGTACAATTCGTGTTATTAAAGACCTGTTCCACAATCCTAATATTTCTCAGACCGGAATCCAAACATGTCAAACCGCGCGTCGCTTTCGTTAATCACTCCGGTGTAATCTCACACGCTAGAAGGTGATTGGTCAGATAAACGGAAAACTGTTTCTCTTAAGGGGGGACAACACTGAAAATCCAAAATTCTACATTTTACACCCGATCGAGTTGATTTTTTGTATTGTAGTCCCACATTACTACCGGAAAAATATGAAAAATATAAAGTCACATTTTTTCTCCAACTTTTTAAATTTTTTTTTTACTTTTTTTTAAAAATTCAAACCCATATTTTGTCAATGGTCAACGGAGACACATTTTCGTGAAAAACGGCTTAAAAAAAGTGGTTTTTAAAAATCTCATAGTCTTCTCGAAAATGCATTCGACAAAGTTATGCATTGGTGTCACATCAAACATTTTTTGTAGGAATGAAAAATTCACACTTTTTTTCAATTTTTTCAATTTTTTTCTTTTTCAAACATCATTTTATGCATGATATTTTAGGATGATGATCAGTTTGAGTGGATGAGAACAATTTTAAAAAATCCACATTTTGGTCAAATAAGCTTCTAAATAAGATCAAATAAGTTCAAATAAGATCTATTGACGTCTGATAAAAGTTTAATGAGATGCTGAAATGATGAGATGAAAGCTTCATATGTAATGAGAAGGATAGTGGAAAGGGAGCTATCATGACTTATACCTGTACCATCGTAAGAACTATCCCGACTTTCGCCTATATAAGTGGGCTACAGAATGAAATTATCTATAGGATGGTCGGTGGCGGGGATCGAAACTAGACCTAATCAATATCTCTGTCATATGAAGCGAACGATTTACTGCTGCGATACCAGTGCCAGTGAATTCCTAATGTTATACATCACAAGGAACATGCATCATTTATGAATAGATTTAGAGAAGGTATGAAACAATGTTGTAATTGTGATATTATGAATTAGTTTGATAATTATAGGTCTACGTGAGACTTATAAGGAATTAGTGTATTGTATTATAACTATCTTACCGGTGGATATGCAACTTTGACGGCACCCAAGCTTATCCTGATGCAGACCTAAGGAGATAAACTGTTAGAAGCTATATGTGTATAGGCCTATACATGATGATGGTCTTGCATGATGGTACATTTTATATACTGATAATGATATGAATTAAACACGACATTTGTAATTTAAAGAAGTTATCTTTCAACTATGATCAATATTTCGATGATTTTTCCCATACCTTTTCCATTATGTATATGCATATATTTAAATTCAAGTCATCTTTAAAACATTATTGTTTCAATTCAAAACTATAGAAAATGATATATTATCTCTTTAAGAAGCCGTATTTTATTTTATTCGTGTATCATATGTCAGTTTAATATTCAACTTATTCAAGTACGTTTTGTTTTCAAGATAACTAGATAATTTACCTTATTCAAAGTTTATTTTCTGGAAAAAGTGAGTATATAGGAATATAAACCAGTTGTAGGAAAAAAAAAAGTATGTGTTGAATATTCTGACAGAAAAATTATCTCTGAATTAAAAAATGTAGATTTGAATAGAATTTTCATTCTGTAATTATATAACTAGTTAATTATTGATAATGAATTAATTAAATCGTCTTGGACGTTATCACAAAAAACAAACATTTTTGTCGATGTCACACCTCCCCGTGTACTTAACAACATCCTATGAGCTTTTCGTACACAGTTTTAATTCAAGTGTTCCAATCTCACACGCCATAAAGTGATCGTTCGTATCACTTTCCAACTGTTTTTCATTCTAATCAATCATAAACATTAAATTGTGGTGTAATTTCACCCTTTTTCTGATACGCGATTTTATTTATAGGTTGAATCTATACATGGCATTCTAAACGCAATCCTTATATGTATAAGAGTTACCTTATCATCTGTAATAACGTAGTTTAAAGCTTTGATTTAATAGTGAATGAAAATAAACTTGGCTCAAACACCATTCACTTCTGCTAAGTAACAGTTACGCCCGCTGATAACGACATGAATATAAGAGGTTATCTGAATTTTACTTTTAAACTTTTATTGATTGTGAAGGTTATTTTTTTGCTCAATGACCCCACAAATTGCTAGGTTATTTGGTGTTGCAAATAAGCGGGTGGTGAATCAATATTGCATACGAAAACATATCTATCATGTGAGACTCGAACCGACACCCGTCCGAGTTTAGTTTTCTGAACAGTCTAAGCTAGATGAGTGATTCATCACGCTCAAATATCTTATTTTATTACAGCCCTCGGTAGCTGAGTCAGCTGACACACCGCTTTAGACACTCAAATCGCCGCTGGGCGTGGGTTTGAATCCCGCATAAGGAATTGGTTTTTGTAAACGTTCTTTCACTTATCATCACTACATGATTTTATAATCACCTGCTCATTTGTACGCCCGTATTAACTAGCTGTTGGATGGGGTCGTTAAGCAAACTAGCTATCTAATCTATCTTATTTTATCAAATTTTGTGAAATATCACGTCGCCCACATTTTCATTTTGATTGATTCAATTATCATTATGGTATATTCCGATTTTTGAAAATCTTTTAATCCCAGGTGTACATATAGAGCTACTTCCTCAGAGATAGCTACTTCCATACAGCTACTTCAATGGGAAATACAATTTGAATCATTTCATGTAGAGTACGGTATGTAAAATGTTCATTAAAACAAATCTGAATTATTTTCATTAATTACAGTTTGTATAAATAGCCTGAAAGTTATCGAGTACATTTTGATTCGCTTTCCAAATATTGTTCTGCGTTTCATCAGTTGAAACCAATCTTGACGTGAAAAATTATATCAAAACTCTGATGCACAATGTAGGATTTATAACAGTATTTTCCGGCATATAGTAGAATTTACATGTCACAAAAATATCCCAATTCGAGTTAATTCAAAACATCAGACCTTGCACCTAGTCGAAGCTAATCAAAAGCTAAACATTTTTAATTTCCGTTATACGATCTGCTCCTTCAACATTCGCCCCAATAGTATTACCACTCGCTCATGCGCTTTTTCTAATATGACTGACGAAAACTTCTGAGCTTATATGTTTGCGTGTATTCAACCCTGAAATGTTATGTATTTTTTCAATATTATTATTATTATTTTCTTAAACACATGGTGCAAAGTAATAGTTTTCCAATTCATGCGAACGATGCACATTCATTGAGATCGGGTGGGGCATAATCGATATCACCACCCTAAAGAAAAAAAATGATGATTCCACTATTTGATCCATTGTAAATAGTATAGAGGACGTATCAGGAGTAGTGGATAGTTCAAACAACTGTGCTGTGATTTTTGTCATCTTTCCATCTTTTTCGATTCTTCTAAAAATTTCTTCTTTTTCGATTTTTCGATTTTCTATACACTGACAATTCTGCATTTTTTCCATATAGGCTATTACTTTAATATTCATCTCAATTTTTGTGTTTAGTATTTATCAATTGGTGTAAATAATGATTTCACGCTTATATATTCTTTATTTATATTTTTGAATGTGCAACCTCTTTTATAACAGATTTAAGATCCACATTTTCACATACACGTTCTACCCCATATGGCTTTTTCCTAGTAGGTATAGGTAGAGTGGACTAGAGTGGACTAGCTGTCTAAAAGGTAGGGTTGAATATTCTAGTAACTGTGTGTATTAACGCGAACTTCAGTGATGGGTGAAGCCCCCCTCCCCCCTCCTCAATCAACCCCCTCCCCCTCCCCAAACACATCAGAATCGTGACTAAGCGAGCATCCGTGCATTGATTATATATAGCGCCCAGTTGTCAGTTGTCAGAAGCTGTCAGTTGGACGCTAGGAGGTTCCAAGTTGATGTGGCTCGAACTCTCAGTGTGAATGCAAGGACCTTAATGTGATGAAAAATTTCGATCTTTTTGTTGTTCCTAGTTCTATGACATTTTAAATCATTTCTTGAATATTATTAGGCTTACTCAATACCTTGAATGTATATATTTACACATTTTCTTGTCTTTGGGTGCCAACTTTCCGAAAGTGAAATTACTATTATGAACTTGAACATTATTTAATATAATTACGTACAAATACTTATTGTTTTTTTTTTTCATATAATTTGTGTAATTTATCACGTAACCAGATCAGATGCTGATTTAAAACAATATGCTTGTGTCAATCACCACAAAAATTATACTAAATTTACAAGTCTTGAGAAGGGAAATATTTAGACTCAGCAGTACCGTCTACCACATGCACATGCATCCTCCCAGTTCACTACGCTAGTTTGGGATTTCACCACAGCACTGCAGCACTAGTCTAGTTATCATAGTATAGTGCTATGCAAAGCATGTTGATAGATGTATGAAAATAGATGATCCCGGATAGAATAGAGTATTTGGGGGTACATAATGGATCCAGATGAACTGAATATATACGTATAGTAGGCTACATACGAGTACATGCGTGTTCATATACTTGATCAAATTGATACAATAAACAAACAGTGGTCAATTTGAAGTTATAATATAATTCGAAATTATGTTTGAAATTTATCGAAAAATGATACCTATGAATTAATAACGGAATAGTTCATTTTTTGAAATATGTGACTATGCAACTGCCATCAACTGACGTTCACCTAAAATAGAAACATTACCAATTAATCAATTTTATTCTCATTTTTTTTCTTCAATTCAAGAAATATAAAAACAGATATAACAAATATAAGTATTCATATATATATATATATATATATATATATATATATATATATATATATATATATATATATATATATATATATATATATATATATATATATATATATATATATATATATATATATATATATATATATATATATATATATATATATATATATATATAGCCTGGAAAATATGAATTTGAACAAGGATACAATAATATATAGACTCAACTGTCAATGCACTTTATTTAATTAAATTGAAGGATTTTAGTAAAAGCAATCAGTTGAACACATTAAACTAAAGACGTGTAAAATGGAATGAAAATTTTTTCACAAGTTCATACGTATAAATACGAAGCTGATTGTTGATAAAGGTTCTCAAATGTTATATATTTTGGCTAATTTTGTTGGTATATAGACAAACTATAACTAGTACATCAAAAACAAAAATAATCACAAATCCGAATCGAAGTTTTCTATTTTTTTACCTCGTCACTCGACCAAGCAGTTAATTTGCGGTCGAAAGACGTCAATGACATAATTATTATCCCACAAAGCAGCCGGCCGTAACCGTAACCAACCAATCACCGACCACCATTCACTAATCAAGACCTCCCATTGGTTGTTACTGAACTGGCAAACGGAAGTATACACTGACTCTCGTTGTTCTGTCGTCAGTTGATATGAAACACCTTTTTTTTATATACATTCTGTATTTCAACAACCATTCCGATCGACCGTCTCCCCTATTTAATAACACTACCGGTAGGTAGATTCGAACCACCAACTATTTTTGTTGAATGTCCCGATTGATCGTCTCACGTATGTGTTAGCGTGAACTTTCGGGTGTGTCGAGCTGTCGTTTTTTGAGTTGATGAAAGTGACGGTTGGTCATCAAATTAAGATGCTAGCTAAGAAAATGAAGCGTATCATTGACAGTAATTTTGAGTAAATTGGCAAATGAAAAAAAGGCCATCGATAAAATAAAGCTGACAAAAAATTACTCTTGAACTTACTGGCCTTGCGTTTAAAAAAAAAGATAATTACCGGTATGTAAAAAAAGAACTGCATGCATTAATTATCAAGTTTTTACTTCAATATGAGAAACAATAGTGATAAGTGTTCATGTTCATCGATTTTTTTTTGTGATTGTGTAGACCTAAATTCATTTAATGTATCTGATATAAGAATCATGCTTCTATAGAAAGTTTTGATCCATTCGGCCCATCAAGCATTGTGACGAAAACTATGAAAACTGACAGCATTTCCTCTTCACTCACTCACACAACCACGCCACCCAATAGCGCGTGCCCATGAAGAAGACTGGAGTGAAGAATAAGGTGATCGTGGACGAAGAAGAAGAATCGGACTATGATTATTTATAGAGAAATGAAAAATGAATAAGAAAAATGAATCAGAATGTCATCTAAAGGTATTATGCAAAGCATGGAGAATATGATAAGATTTGCTTAAGATCAAAGGAACTATTTCTTGAATTAGTGATTGAGATTAATCAAATATACTTGAATTGATATAATGTATTTTTTTGAATCATTTCTAAATCTGGGAATAGCCGCCTTTGCTCCTAGAAGTTCTCTTCCCAGTATTTCTGCGAAATTCCCTAACGTTTTGCGAGGTCAGAAATACAGGGACGATAGCTCTTTCTTCTCCATATCCACCTCTCGCCCGTTGTTTCCCCTATTTCGAATCAAGTAGTAGGATCTAAAACCCAAACCTTCTTTCGGTATTCTTTTATGACAATGATATAAACTTGACGGTTCCACCAGAAGGCAGAGGTCTTCGATCAAAACTCACCAGCGATCATTTTATCAAATTGTATTGAAATGATCTCTCAGTTTTCCATCAACATGTACATTTGAAATCAAGTTATTGTTGCAGAATTAAGAGTGAGAATGACAAGTTGGGATCGTTCAGATGGCACCACAAGGGTGATCTTATACAACCTTGAAGAAAATGACGAATTACAATGCAACTCAATTAAACTGTGGATATATAGCAAAGCAATAAATTCAGCGCATATCAAAATAAAATGTACCATATAGTATACAACCACAACCATTAATTAACATAGTACTATAACTATGATATAGGCTTCTGTCACGTAATAAATGACAAACAATCATTACCATAGCAACACAGCAAACTAGTGGACCACCAAACATTCTGATTGGTCAATTCCAACTGATGAACATTGTTGTCTGTCTCTTTCAACAATGGGTGACGTCACTTGTCAGAAGCCTATACCATAATATGGTCAGTACAAACATATGTGTTGTGTTAGATTTTCTTGTCGATGTTTTATGATTGTTCATGAAGACGAGATTTAGTATGAAGAAGGAATGCCTTGACATTCATGACATGAAGAAATATTAAATGCAAAAAACATGGTAATTTTGAGTGAAAGTTTGAGAGTTTGAGAGAAAAAATTAGTGAAGTACTAACGATGGTCGTACAAATCAATCGTATATAGAGAAAATAATTTATTTATGACGGCTGTTCATCTTCACAATGAATGGCCATGGAGGTCCAGCTTACTATAAATTTGGAATTATAATTGCCGAAAGTAAAAATGAGTTATGAAATTGACGACTAGTGATTGACCCGCCCACAAACTTCACAAAACAAAACATCCAATCAAAAGGGTTGTTTCTTATGTGGGAAAATCGACATAGCCTATCAGAGTATCTCTAAATGCCCACATGAATTAAAGATCAATGTGGCCTGCCGATAAGCCACGCCTATCACTAGTGGTCAAATAATCAAAAACCTAATTAGTAACAATAAGAAAAAAATTAGAATCAGATTTCAACGCTGACGAGATGGTTTATCGCTGAAGAGAGAGATTTCTCATTCACGTTGGATTGAAAAATGCAATGCATTGATGACTAAGAATTATTGGCGTTGCAAATGATGAATTAGGGGATATAGAACAATGAGATGAAGATTATTTTATCAAGTTTTTTGGATAGTGGGAAGAAAGCTATCATGGCCTGTTGTTAAGTAGCCATCCCGTTATTCCCATCAATGACAGAAGGAAACTACTCAAACCTATGTCACGGGAACGTAGCGGGAATCGAATCCCCGTCACCTGAATGACGGTTCAGCGTGCATAATTTGGTCCATCCATCTCAGAGTAAGTCGTTAAAGGTCGCAGAAAATGGAATACAACGTGAATGCACAGATTACAATGGGCATATAGGGATAAAGTTGACGAAGTGAAGCTGGAGTGTAGAGCATTGAAGCTGGAGTAAATCATTATGTCAGGAGAGGACATGGGAAATCAACTATACGGCTAAAGAATCGATTTGTCAAAACGACATATAAAGACGAGAGGAATGAAACCCTGGAAGGGAGGAGTGATTGGGGGGAGGGGGGGGGATAAATGGGGAGAGGGTTGATTTCCTGTTAATCTGTTGAGGGTGAACAGGAAATCAAAATACACGAAATGACATGCGTTGAGTTTTTTGATTTCGAAAGATATAAAACACTCATTTTTTTCGTGTTCGTATACGTATTGATCAAATTAGGTGTAATTTAATCGTGAATAAATTGGCGTGTTTATATTATAAATGTGTTTGGTTTTTCAGCTATGACGTCTTCTCTCATCATACCATGCTTCTTTCCAGATCTATCTTTGATTCTCTATCGCTTCAGGCCCTGTAACCATTCATTAAGTTTGCCTACTCCTTGCAAATTACATTTCCGCTGCCTCTTTATGTATGAGTCTTTTCGTTTCATTGTCCACGATACGGATTCATGAACTGGTATTAATGAAATATACATTTTATAATCAGTAACTTTGCACCTTCTGGAAAGTCCTAATTTCATATCGGCACTAGTTTTTCTAACGAGTAAACCAGCCTTACCCCCCCTCCCCCCCCCCCCCTTCGACTTGTTCAACTAAATCCTAAATGGTTGAGTAAATGGAACCTCAATATGATATTTAATCGAATATCAGGGTATTGTTTTTTATTATTTTAAACAAAAACTTTACACAAAAGCATTGATTTTCAATTGGGGCTCAGAATGAAAGGTAGGATCTTTCGGACGACTCACAGCAATATAACTTTACAACGCGCCAAAACAAGCATAAATAATTGTGGTAGCTCATTCAACAAACTTCAAATCTTCAGGTAATGGGTTTAAGGATGATCAACAATTGAAACATTCGATTTAGGGAGAACTTTATGCAATATGCATTATACCATTTCTCTTCGATTTCTCAAATAAAAATATTTCAAATCAGGTTTTTGTATTTCACAAACCTCGTACATATCACATTGTACATTTTTTATTCATAGAATATTTGAAGATTGTTTATATTTAGTAACAATATTTCAAGTAATATCACCATAAATAATGTAACAAAGACTATACGATGAAGGATAATACAGAATTATTGAATGATGAACAATAAATAATAACAAAGTATTAAATTATAGTAATAAATTATCAGCAAATAATGAATAATATCCAATGTTGAATCAATTACATGTATCGTTACTCTTGTTTCGTTGAATTAGTAATCATTTATTATCATATGAAATAATAATTAACCTTTATATCATTTGTTACTCCCCGTTGTATAACAAAGTGTATGTAATTGAGACTTGCCACATTTATAATCCCTCCAATTTCCATCAATTACATCCTTAATAATTGAACAAATCGTGGTTCTTCAGTCTCTCTACTTTATTCCGTCCGTTATAACGGATCGACACTGACGCGAGTTAGTGCTATTCAGTAGCGAAGACGGTCGATCGGGACTAGGGGCTATCGAGTCGGACAGAATGAAGTATACAAGAAAGTTAGCGGGTAGAAACGAATATAATTTACACAAATTAATTCGAAAACGTTTATCAAACGTCTCTAGCGCAGCGTAGTGGTGGACGCTTGTACTAAATGTGGTACACCGTCGACGTATGCTAACTTCGTTTATCGACTATAGCGGCACTAGCGTCATCTATTGGGTAAACCGTAGACTCGAGGTTCATTTGCATGTGTTTTAAATGCAGTCGATGCAACCTCGGTTGGTATGCAACTTATCTTACGGTAGGACGTAAAGGGTTGCATAACTGAGAGATTGAAGGGGATTGAAGAAAGGATTGGAAGGGGATTTATGATTTTTTCACCCTCCATTAGTTTATGGTCCGATAACTTGAGGAGAGGTTTAATTGTTCAATAATTATAATCCATCTTTCGGTGTCAAACTCAGAATAAATCATCAAGTACGGATGAACCACACAATTTTTAAATTATCTTTTCTCCCCTCACTTTTCATAAAAGCCAGTAGTTCATTACGTATTGATACACATTCATCAACATAAACTCTTACAACCAGTGCATACGTAAAATAATGAAGGCCTGCAATAACCTAATTGATTACTAAGCCACTTTACAATGGATTTCATTGAATTAAATGGGATTCTCATGGTATAGATTTTCATAGTATTAATGATATGGTAATATTACTACATTTTCAGTTATGCGATATATATATATATATATATATATATATATATATATATATATATATATATATATATATATATATGAAAGAATCAAGTCATTTCTGGAGGAACTTTTCAATCTTCATCAAAGTAGAAATTAAATGGTTGAAAAATATTCACACTCCTATTATGAAGAACTTTTTTTTCGGAGTTTATATATACAATTTTTTAAAGGGATGATTTAGAAAAATACTGAATCATTAAAACTCCATTATTTTCAATGTCTAATCAAAGAAAGTCTCCACACTGCCAGACGATCCCCCTCCCCCCTCTCCCCTTCCCTCCACCCTCTACCTTTCTCACCGAACCACTTTGACTATGCATGAGAACTAAAAACGTAAAATAAACATATAACGATGTGTGATACCTGTGACTGCTGGTTCAATCATCCGTTTCGGTCCATCTTATAAGTATGACGGTTGGAAGTTTCGATAACTACGTTCGTGGTGGTAATATACCTGGACTCTCAGTTTCATCCAAGATCAAGGTTGAAGGGTTGAGAGTGGATCGAGATGATGAGATTAGCTTCATCTCCCTTACACTCTTCTATCTCCACGTATGATATCTCGTAATATCACTGTCTCACTCATTTGTCTCTAATCTCTCTCTCTCCTCCCTTTCTCTCTTTCTTATATCTCGCTCATCTATACCTCTGGCTCTGTCTCTCTAGCTATATCTCACTGTTCTCTATATCTTGTCTTCCTTTTCTCTCTCTCTCTCTCTCTCTCTCTCTCTCTCTCTCTTCTCTCTCTCTTCTCTCTCTTTGTCTCATAGTTTTACCCCACACTCAGTGTTGCCCAGAGATTGACGATTATTATTACGGACCAGCTGGCAGATTCTTCTACCGGTTCCTTACAAACCGGTATAAAAAAAAACGAATAAAAATAAATAAAAAAAATAAAAAAAAACGTACGTAATAAAAAATTAAAATGAAAACGAAAGGGTTTTATTGTATGTATTTGAATACGTAGTGAATATTATAGTCATGATCTAGATGTCGATAAAAGTGGTTTTGCAGCATCGTACGATGTTTTTGAAATATATTCGAACGGAGTGTTATCAAATTGAAAAATAAAAAAGTGGATCAAATGTAAATGAGGTAGGCTGTCAAGCTACACCGTAATTACTGATCATGTATATTCCGATATTCTAATAGAGCCTTGTAGCTTTTGGGCATAATAGGTGGAACAACTCCTGATGAAACTGAATGCAATATATTCAAAATACCCTATTATTTATATTTTTCAAAATACTCACTGACTTGAAGGATACAATCATAGAGGAGAAAGATATTTATATATATGTATATATAATATATATAATATATATATATATATATATATATATATATATATTTTTATATATATATATATATATATATGTATATATATATATATATATATATATATATATATATATATATATATATATATATATATATATGTCTGTGCTTAAAAAAAAATAGATGAGATGGACAGTTAAAATATACTTTATTCTTACCCTTTAGTGCTACCAAATAATGCGTTCTCCTACAATTATATCTCTGATAACTATTACATTTAAGTAGAAAATTAAGCATTCTACAGTTTCAATGCAGTGGCAGGTTCAAATAATTATTCTAATTACTACTCGAATTCCTTTTCACTAAACTTCTGCTCTAAAACTATTTCTGACACCAATCACCCAAGGCGTATTCACAGTTTACTACCACTATAATTTACTGATAACATATCAACAGGTGACCACTCAAATTATCTATAGTTTATCTTAGTGTGTATCTTAGTTCGTATCGTAGTTCGTTGGTATAGGCCTATCTTTCCTTACGGAACATCTTGGTGTGTGAGTTGTGTTTTACCGGTTGACGTGGACCTCTCTGTCTGTCGTTTGGGTATCCAATGGTTCTCAATAGATTGGAATGAGAATTCCACTTTGGTTCAAAGGACAACACAACTCTGAAACTAGAGTTGACGATGTCTTTTTCCCTATTTTAAGAGAAAACTACGAATCATAATAGATGAATCAAGAATTTTGGCAATCATAGGTAATTTATTTGTCCTCCAGCACCCGGTCATGTTTCTGAGTCGTGACGTAGATATGACTCTATTTAATTTATGTTACACTACAGAATTGGTAATGGTCACGTCATGACCCATAATCTCTGTTGGTCAAGAATTTTTTTTCTACCAGATCATACAAACTTGATACAAAATCATTGTTCTCCAATTAAGGCTATGGATGAAGAGTAGTATCGTTTGGACGGGGCACCACAAGGGCGATCTTACCACCCTAAATTAAAAAACAAATCATAATTTCGGGAATTAAGATGATGATTTCTAGTTTCCCCTGAAATTAGGCTAAGAAATATCGTCATTAATCATTGAATCTAGTTTTAGGGTTTTGATGTCCTTTAAGTGTATTGTACGTTTCGACAGCGAATTCCATTCGGTACAAATCGGGTCTGTTGTTTTTGTTGTATATACGCTCCTCAGATGGCAAAGTTATACCGATACAAGTAATTCCTATTCTAGGAAATTTTTACTGCTCTTTTTGTCACACAATTGTCACAACTGAGAATCTGAGATTATTATTATTATTGTTGTTATCATCATTATTGAAAATCTATTTCTAAGATTACTATTTCTTGTGTGGATAACAAAAAAAAATAAATTGACTTATTTGGGATAGTTTTCGGACCAAATATAGATTTCCTTCTGATTATTCAGACTATTGATACTTATTTTTAATCTGTATTATTCGTATGTATAAAATGTTTTAGTAGATCCGCAGATGTCAACTTTTTGTGACTTTGCGGGTCTACGAGATTGTACTCAAATCTATATGAAAATATGAATTTAAAAAATGGAAAACATAATAAAATATTATCATATTATCATATTATTCTATAATCCATTTACTCAATTTTGTTGTACTGGAGGCGATATAGCAATTTGGCTGAATATAGACAAATTATTTTGTTTTTGGAAACATTCGATTTTGAGAGATGGTTGAAGTTCAGAAAATACCCATGAGAATAATCGTGTGATGACTCATGAGATCATTATGACGAAAAGAAAGTAAAAATATTTTTCCCCGATTTTTTTTTACGGAGGTATTGTACAAGAACAACAAGGACGGACGTATCAACTGACAAAATTTATGAAAATCGGGTTACTATAGCTAGTTTCCTATTACATATCATACATAAAGTATCTCTCTCTTATTTTCGGTAGATCATAATACCGTCTGCCCTGAGAGGGATGAACGTGTGTGATCATTTTATTCGAGGTGAATATGTTTGGTGAAAAGTACATCAATACATATCTTCTAAACACGAGTGTTCTGACTGCTGAGCAACTATAGAGTGTTTGGCTATGGATAGAGCTAATAATAAGTTTCAATTATTTTATTTAAAGCACAACTGTGGTGAATAAAAAATGACTGAAGAATAAATATTGAGAATTTGTTGTTTTCTAGAAAACATTTTCATAAATATCGTCACATTGAAAAGACATTTCTTCGTTCAACCATTGAATAAGAGAATTATTGCAATTGAAGTAAACTGCTCCAAACTCCTTCAAAGTTTTATATTATTTTTGCCATTTTCCAAAGCACTTGATTGTTTATTTGTATTCATTTGGGTTATACAACTATAGAATAACAATGAACTGCTCGACTGTATTGAAAGTATATACATTTTGAATACTATATTTTTAGTTGGGGCCTATATACTTCCATATTGTAGGCTATGTTAAATTCATTATTGTATTGTATCGTAGCTAATATTAATATTATTGATGATAGATTTCCGAGCGAGAAGTATCAATAAAATATCACTTGTAATACTTGAATACATTTTATGAAACTTGATAAGTATTTTCAGTCGCCCCCGTGGCTCAGTCAACTGATGTCAGGTCAGGCGTGGGTTCGAGTCCCGCATAAGGTATTGGGATCTTCATTTCATCGTTTCATTATAACCCCCTCATTCGTACCCCAATATAACCCAGCTGTTAGTGGGGTCGTTAAGCAAAATTAGAATGAAAAAATGAACCAAGCATCGTTCATTTAGTATTTTTTTCCATTTAATTTAATTAAATTTAATTTCTTCTTCACTAATCTTACGCGACCAGGAATTATTTCTGCTTGTCGTAACGTGCTCCTATAATATGACACAATAGAAATACCATGCCATTTCATGTCCATCTGCTTGAAGGAGTATCTCAAACATTTAAACTGAACCATTTCGTTTAGAATGCATCAGTATTATTATAGCCAGTTCCATCCCCAACAGAATTCGAACACACTTTTAATGGGCAAACTCAAGAATGGTGTGCAAACTACTAAACGAATTATATTACCAGAACGCTGAGATGAAGGCTATTAAGTGTACAGGTATGTTACTGGGAACCTGGATGAGAAGACGTAACTTGTAGAATGAATCAAAAAAAAAATTTTCGCTATCAAATTCGAAACTTATAAAATCATTGTTTTCCGAATGAGGTTGAGAATGAAAGCTAAGGATCTAGGAGCTAGGGTAGCTAGAACTCATTTAACAAACAATTAATCCTGAAGGTGATAAATTCAAGGATAGTGAGCAATTTATATTTTAGTAATTCAAAACTTCTTCGTTTTAACTATTTTTAATTCATTCATCAATTCAATTTTATATTCAAGAAGAGATTTGTTGAGTCTGCGTAAGTCATTATACCGTTATTAAAGACAATTTTATAGGAAGATTATATTCACTTTTCAATAGGAATCAATTCATTTCTTTCGTTTCAATTTTAGTTTTCACCAATAAGCTTCTTACAAGTAATGAATAAATAACAACCATTACTAATAATTGAATAACCATACTTGTACCCACGTAAGGAGAATATAATCCACTAACATAACAAATACAAATACAACCGTAGTATTGCTGTGGTATTTTCAGACTATTATGATTTTTCTGAGTAAGTTTTACTATAAGAAACATTCTGCAGATCTCTATAATAATCAAGCATTATGTTGCAGCGATATTATTGAACTACCGAAGTTTCTACAATTATTTAGTTGACATACATCAAGTTTGACATTATTAAGTTTGTCTCACTTCATGGATATAATTATAATAAATATAGTGATTGGTGAATATCAATAATTTCGTGATATTATTTTTTGACTCCTTTTGCAATGAGTTACCGCTCGAAATACGTTCTTTCTATACTATGTTGTCAATTTTGAATGAACATCTACAAGATATTTTGGTGAACTGAACAACATTGACTGAATCATCTTAGAGTGAAGAGAAGTGGGAATTTTTCTCAAATATTATCCTTAGTTGAAACATATGGGATACACGAAATTATTGACCATTTCAAGCAATTGTATCGATGTTTCAGATATCATTTTGAAATGTTATGTTCTGAAAAGCATGTCTCAAACTTTGAATTATTGAAAAAAAATTGGGTAAAACGGAGACGCTATCGGTATCACTGAAAAGATAAGTAATACACGCTTAAAATAATGAAAACTGTGAAATATTATTCTTTGGGGGGAAACGATATGACCATATAATTGTTTCATGTAACCAAAATATATATGGAACAAATTTGTTATTTTATTCATCATTCAGAGATTGGCCAACTTCTGCCAGTTCCTATAGCCATCTTTGTATCTCACCATCTCCACTATTCACCATCTCCATTTTCTTCATCCACAACAAGTTTTCTCAATCGGTGCTTATCTTTCCACCACTTCTTCTACTTTCTCTATACTTTTCACCTCGATTAATTTCTCTTCACTATACTTCTTCCAGCCATCTATTGCTTGGTCTGCTCACTCTATTTTTACTCTATTGTATTTGAGTGTATGTAGACCTATATAGGACAACAACATGAGTATATAATATAATTTGATCAAATTCAGAAATTATTGTTTTCAATTTCAAAATACGATCCAACTTTCATGAAAGACCTATACGGTATTGTATATATATATATATATATATATATATATATATATATATATATATATATATATATATATATATATATATAGGCCTATCTGATCGTATTCAATTACATAAACCATAAATCTAAAGTACTTTTCGAATGATATTTTCATCCCCTTTCAAATATTTTTCAGTGCGAAATCCACGTTCGTTTCAAATGGAAATCCATCTTTCTCTCCCTCGCTTTAACGAGCTGTGTGCTGTGTAGAAAACCGACCACCATATCACCGCAAAATCCCGTTATCTCCGTCGACCGGCGTCGTTTTGGGCGTCGGGGCGCTAGGCGTCGCTTCATTTGGTGCACATCCGTGGTCCAATAAACACACGAGTTCTGCAGTTTCCCCCCCCCCCTCTACTGACACACCACCATCATCGACTACCCCATTACAGAAACATCAATCACAGACAGTCACTAGCGCCATGGAAAATAATAATCTAGAAAAAGTAGAATGGAAATGTATTTTTTTGAAATATCTTTCGAGATAGGATATTGATGAGTGATTTTTTTCTCGAAACCTTGGGTTATCATTCTATACTTCGTTTTTGTATAAAGTTTTCCAGTTTTATAAACTGTGTGTGACTTGATGCTGACATCGAATTTACAACCCATTCACCCCCAACCCCCCTCTCTCTCCACCCCCGACTGGCCGTTTGTAACCCATTCCATCGCCACATTCATGTAGGAATATACCACATTAACCAATCCAAAAACAAACGTTCAATTTGTCATACATACGTCAATACAAATTATACAAATGTTGTTTTGATATAGTGAAGTGCCAACTGTCCATGATAAAAACATACGTCTGGTGTCATTATGCAACCGTTGGTGATTGATTTATATTCCCAAGCTCTTACAACCGAAACGTGTCATTTTTTAATGAATTATTGTATGTTTTTTATTCGGGATTTGTTGTCAATAATTCCGTAATGTTTAGTTAACAAGATGATTGAATATTTGTATGTATAACATTTTTCATTTATTTTCATTCGAATTGACAACTTGAACTGAATAATTGTTCTCCAATTAAGGATGAGTATGCCAAGCTGGGATCGTTAGGACAGAGCACCACAAGGGCAATCTTACCACTTCAAAGTCAATAATTCATCTGCATCAAAATAACTCACAACAAACTGTAAATAGTAAACTCTATAAATAGTAAATAGTAAATAGTTAAAATGAGGATGATGATCAATCAAATCATTATTCATTGTAAAATATTCTACGATAATTTGGAATTATACCAACTAATATTTAAAAAACGCAGTTTTTAAATGGTTGTGTGGGTATAAATTTCATGTACAATCTTTCAGTGGAGAGAAAAAGAAATGTGTATACATAAAGTATCGTCGCTTTTGAATTATATGTTTACATTAACTCAACCACAAGTGTTCGTTATTTGAAAATTTGTAAATTTACAGTTCCTATTTATATGAGATCTACATTTTGTATGATTCATTGGAATGGAAGTTCAATAAGTAAAATGTTGCTATAAGTTGACAGCAATAGATCATGTATATGTGTAGGCATTTACTAGGAAAACAAACTCAAATCTTCAATTAAATTCTATATATTTACCTATATATTTACATACACATAACATTACATATATTTACATAATTCAATTTGATCATATTCATCTTCTTTGAAGGATATTGAATTAAGCATTGGGACAAGTGAGCTGAACAAGATCAGAAACTAACTTATTTCCTAACGACATATTTTGAAATCAAATCTTATTTCAAATTCTGTTATCTCACGGAAAAAGGACGTGACTTCCTACATTCACTCTGCAAGTATTTGTTGAACAAAACAGACCATCCGTTTCAGATTTTTTTATCCCCTCCACTATATTATCGCACTTTAGGACTACTGATGGCTACGATCTATTGGCGTCGGTGGATGATGAATGAGATGATGGTATGATGAGATGAAAGGTTATTTTATAAGGTGTTTTTGATAGTGGGAAGGAGTCGGTCGTGGCCTGTTGTTAAGGAACCATTCCAGTATCAACCTGAATGACAGAGGAAAACCACGAAAAAGCCCTGTCAGGATGGTCGACCATGGCGGGAATCGAACCCCGATCTCCCGAATGACGGCTCAGTGTGTTACACCACTCGGCCACGCTTCTCGGTCCATTGAAAATCCCTCGTTTTTGTGAGAAAACCGAAACTACTGTGAACCCAACCGTATAGTGTTTACCTTTCACTTAAGATTCACCTGCTTTTATCGGTTCACCATTATGTGAAATAGTTTTGTAACCCACTTGGCTATTGTGTAGATTGAGTGTGATTATTGTTGAAAGGAAAAGGTTTTGGGTGAAATTGAAGAGAAGTAGTGGTTCCCATTATATTCTATCATGATGATTGATGCTTTGATAATGATAACTAAATTGATTCGTATTAGGATGAAATGCTTAAACGGGAATATATAACTATTTCATATATACCCATCATATATACCTATAGGTATTTATATACCTATTTTTTTATTCATTCAGTTTTCTACCTATAATGTAATTATGTTAAATGTACACAATATTAATATAAGCTGATTTTTCAGAGAATGAAACAGAATTTAAAGCCGTGGGTTGATCAAATGAAATGAAGTGGAAATTTCTAATACATATATTTATTTTCTGGTTATATTTATTTAATTGTAATTGTAAATGCTGAAACACCATGTTAATTTTTAGTACAACTATGACCCACAGCTAGACAATGTAATTTATTGAACACTTCATTAACAATTCTATATTTGCATATCAATACTTTGTTCATTTGATGGATGAATTTTCACGTGTTCTTGAAATCATTTGCATACGTGAATTTAATAAAAAAATGAGTGGTTAAATAATTATTAAGAAATATATTTCAGATGTTTTGATTTGTTCAACGCCCAGCTCAAGTTACTATTTTTTTCTCACAATTTTTGCTATCGATATTTGAAGTCCATTCCGAGACATTTCTGTAATTCTTCCATATATATTTCATTATCATGATCAGTTTAGTTTAGATAATAACTGAACATTTCTCGAAATATACACCTATAAGTATATGATTTCCAAATAATTACCAATAACTGAAGATCTCTATTTAATCCACCATACATTATAGCTGCTGTCGTGTACGAAATCATTACCGATATCAAACCGTCATGAAAAAAAATAGCTTGAGCATTAGCTCCATTATTCTGCTTTTTTCCCAAGACTTAATGAAATGCAAATCTTTCTACAGCTGTACCTCATCTAATGTATACATATTCTTCAAAGTTTGTGTCTTATCTCCAAGTCATACGTAATGATCATTATAATCTGTATCATTGCATTAAATTGTCTTGATACACTACATAATTACCAACGTAACAAGCAATTCCATTCACAATGAAATCGAAATAATTATCATCTTCCATGTATTGAATTCAACCTTCATGGATATACTGGTTTTAAAATTACTCCCAATATAATTAGCTGTACTCTAATATATTTTTAATTAATGGTTTGAGAAAAAATAGAATTGTATATAAAATAATGTGGTATTCTACCTAATTATATCAAGCAAGCACATCAAGATCTGGGTTGTTAATACGCAGGTGTTGGTAATACTGGTTGCTTCTGGTTTCAATGGGCATAGAGATAGTAACTTGTCAGGTCTGAAGTATATCTGTCGTTGATGAATTTTTCGAATGTTTTCATTTTGACAGCCCTTCCACCATGAAAACCCTATTTTTGGGACATGTCATATTGACATTGTAGAGTTTGAAATTCTAAAAGTTCAGAATTCTGAAAATTCGTGATTTTTGTAAGCTTTCAAAACGCGTAAATCATGAACATTGTCACCACCAGAATGATTTTGTTCTGACAACATATTTAAAATATAAAACTATTTGATATAAAACGTGAAAATGTCTGCCAAATTTATTTTAGTGTAGAGAAAATAAATAATTCCAAACACTGTGGTTTCAGTACTTGGACTCAGAATGATGATATATATTATAAAAAAATGATGATTATGCGTTAGAGAATGAGAAAATTAAATACAGAACAAATGTATATACTCATCATGTAAATGAAGTTATCGAAATGAGATGTTAACATTCATCATATAGGCCTACCTTCTCGAAAGGATAATGCATGAAAAAATGAACACTCCAACTTTCGAAATAACATCTTTCTGTATACTGCAAGAGAGATTTCCAAGGTACAAGGACCAACGCAAATCTACAGATTTTTTATATAGATTTTTGTATAGAACAAAAAAAGTACATTTCACTGTGCAGTATCAAAATGTTATTTATTCATTAGACCTACAGACCATCTAGAATTCTAGATTGACATTTCAATATTGGTAAATAAAATTGAAAAATCCTAATATCCTAATATCACGTACAGATATAATAACTGATTACATAAGAAAATATGAAGTGAAACTATAATAAGTTGTACCTCGGGTTGGCATTCAATTCTTAAAGGGCATCACAACCCCGAAACTAGATTTTCACGAATAGTGTCGAAACATTCATTTCCCTAATTTTGGAGAAAACTAGAAATCATCGTCTTGATTCCAGAAGTTATAATTAATTCCTTTCTTTCTCCAGAGACCATGAGTCATTACGTAGGCATTACCGATTGTGTATGGAAACATAAACAGAATCGAGTACTGTCTACGTCACGACTCAGAAAAAAGGCCTCGACCAGGAAAACAAATGAAATGAAATAATCGTAATCTCTAAAAGTGAGATAATGATTTCCAGTTTTCTCCAAAATTGGTAAAATAAATAGCGTCATTATTACTTGAAAACAAGTTAAAAAGTTGCGATTTTCTCTGGTATTTAATCTATATTCACATCAATTAACTCATGCTTTGCCACTGTTTCGCTCTAGCAAATTAGGATCCGAAATTACCATACAAGAACAGCTTAACCGGCAGTTCAGTGTTTATATCGTCACTGCATTGTATTTGTTTTCGTTAAATCTCAAATTACGGCTAATCGAACTAATTAATATACTTGACCCAAATATTTCGAGTTTGACTCCTGATTACTCTCAATTAGGTTTATTGGAAGTTTAAGCTTGCTCAATCGTTTCATAGTTTCAATTATAATTCATGCAAATGACATTTAACACCTGATTAGTGTAATTAATAATGTATCATCTGAATATGGAGGTACTTAAAACTCTTCTATGTTCGATCATATAACGGTCAATCACACACCTAATTTACTTGCGTGAATTAGTGTCAATATAATTATTTTAGTTTTAATTGCACTTAAATAACCGTTTAATAGCCTCATCGATTTGTATATTATACTATCGCCGGACATTGAATATGCACCTGCAATAAATAGCTGTTTAGTATGCTCTTCCTAATGACGTCTCGCGCCTTTATGTATACAAGGACACATTGATACCACCTTGCTGTGAATTCTTCATTTTTTTCTATTCCGAAAAAAAATTAGTCAAGTTGAAATAAGAGATGAATATTATTTTCGTCTGAAAATTTCATAATTATTAAATGTGAGTTTAATTTTTTTTCAAATTTGAATAAACAGATTAACTATAGTTATGTCCAAACAAATTTCTGCTTGATCTTCACTCAACCTTGTCATATGTCAATATTGGATTATATTATTTTTGAAGCTATAGATGATAGTTACCGGCACATGCAGCGCACTCGCTTCGTGTGATCCGGGAGGTGAAGGGGCATATCGGACGTGGTCCGATTCCCGCCACCGTCCATCATTACAGGTTTCTTTCGTGGTTTTCCTCTGTAGTCTAGGGCTAGGCTAATGCTGGGACGGTTCCTATAATATAGGCTACGACCGCTTCCTTTCCACTATCCTTTCCAATACCTGAGAAACCTTCATCTCATCATCCAATCATCTCATCAATCATCAATCCGGCGCCAATAGATCTCAGTTATCATTAGAGTGCGTCGTTAAACCCAATATAAATAATAAATAAATAAATAGATGATAGCTGAAGCTATGACAGGCGTTGGAGAATGAACATAGATGTATATGAAGCTGGGCCTATTACATAACAAAACCTTCATCTCATCATCTCACCATTTCAATAATCATAAATCCGTCGCAAATAGATCTGAATTATCATAACAGTACATCGTTGAACACGATATGGAGATAAAAAAGAAAGGAAGAAAGAAAGAAAGGAAGAAGAATGTAACACTGTTAAATCCTTTGTTCACTTCAGAGACGTTTTATCCATGCCATCAACTTATCAGTGGGTTTAATTTGTTGAACCGAAGCCAACTTAATATATAATATTAATATATTGTTATATATATTATATATTTATATATATATATATATATATATATATATATATATATATATATATATATATATATATATATATATATATATATATATATATATATATATATATATATATATATATATATATATATATATATATATATATATATATATATATATATATAACTAATATATTGTTCTCATGCAACTCGATGACTATAACCTTTTCATTACTTTTTAATAATACAGATTGATTGAAAAAATAATGCGTTTACATATAAATAATTAATGGCCTTTTATTTCCTAGAATGACCGCTTCGTTAACTATCATAACTTCCCTTTGTTTACGTGTTTGTTTACTTCGTGTTTAACGTGACCGGTATTTCAGAACATGGTAACAAGCAATACAAAATTAATCGTAGTCATCCTTTCATGATTATCTTCATAATTGGAAAACCCATTCGAAATTATCTCACTTACGAGAACATTATAATCCCATGTTGATGTTATAGACTTTCAAAGTTTCAATTTTTTTTTTCATTGGTTCATCAAGAAAACAAAAGATACATTTGACAATTTCCCGCAAAGATCCTGAATACATCTTGTCTGCAGGTAAATTAACAGATAATGATGGTAATAATGATGATTTGTCGATATTGGAAATACAATTTCTGAATTTTATTCATTTTTTGTCAAGTGAACTACTTATAATCGCGTGTAAAAGTGAAACCTTCTCATCGTTGGTCTTATTGGATAGTAAAGACGGTCGATCGGGACCTGTATCATTGGTGCATGTTGTCTATGGTGATCATTATTTGCAACCATTCATCGGAACACCGGACTATGCCACTCTATGCGAACGTTGTTGTTGTTGTTGTTGTTGTTGTTGTTGTTGTTGTTGTTGCTGCTGCTGCTGTTGTTGTTGTTGTTGTTGTTGTTGTTGTTGTTGTTGTTTTCGATGGTGATGATGATGATGATGATGATGCTGTTCTAAACTATAACTAAACGCATCATTTGCGTTGTAAAATGAGCGAGATATTCGTATGAAATGAAAAACAAATGGTCATATTTTTTATATATAGGCCCACCTAAAAGTAGCCTATAAAACCGCGGCATTGACTTACCTCATGCATTTCCGATTCAATAATTGTGGCAACTATGATAATTATTTCTCAATAGAAGTACAGGATAAATTGTCAGGAATAAATTGATGTATCTTCGCGTAATTATATTATATTTTTAGACATGAAATAACTTCAAATAAATGACCATACTGTTATCGACTTCAATTTAAGAATATTTAACAATAGTCTGTTGCGAAGTTAATTGAACCTATAAGTTTTTAACCTTGGATCTTCCAATTTCATCATGTTTGATAAAAAAAAAACGTTCAAATTTGTAATGTCTCAAGCTATGTGTGAGACTGATTGCTGGCAATCCACCTGTGTTCGTTATTTGACACGTCGCTTCTGATTGGCTATCCACTGACAACCAATATGGCGTCGCACTCAAGTCATATTCAAGCAGCAGTAGAATCGTTCAAGTTCTAAGTAGGAAAGGGAGGGGAGGATATATGCTAAATTGCTAGAAAAAACAAGGGGAGATATCACCTATTGTGAAGTAGAAATATTGCTGGAGAAATCAATGCGGAGAATAAGATGGGATTTATTGCATTTATTTTATAAACAAATTTTATAATCATTTTCAATTTTCATTCATACTGAGACGGGTATAGTGGCTAGCACGCTGGACCGTCATTTAAGAGAGCGAGGCTCGATTTCCACCATGGTGGAATTCCACCATTTCTTACGTGAAACACGTCTTCAAGCGGCAAAGTTGTAGCCTTTGGATGAGGCTATTCATTGGTCGCACATTCTTGATTTTCAATCCACGCCTATAGTCACAGTTAAGAACTAAAGTCCGGTAATGTGTAAATTTGTGTAATTCTTTCATATATTTCTGAAATGTTCATGAATTTTCAAGGTTTAATTGACTTGTTTATTATTTTTTATGATACATCACATCACGACGAGCTGTTCACAGAAAGTTACATGGTTCTAGGGTCAAATTTTAAAAATGTATGACAACTTTTCAGCTCTTCACTTTTTCAATATTTTATAGCTGAATGTCATGTTCTCGATTTTTTTAAGAGCGTTCCGATGAAGGGAATCCAAATAATTTTGAAGAGCAGTTGTATTAAACATTTTTCTGAATACTGTCAAATTTTTAGCTTGTCATACGACCGACGCCACAAACTTTCTTATTTGAAGAGATAGAGCTCGAAGCCCGCAGGACTATTAGGAAAACGACTTCTTGACTATGCATTTTATATTATATGAAATATTTTTTTATTGAACATTTTAATTGAACTAATTTTCATCAAGTCCTGTTATCATCAGTTTTAACCCTGTGAATTGCTATTCATTTATGTTCTATATACTTGATATATTGACGAGTCCTTTTCTTTTAACTGCGGCCTGTACTCAAATATTTGCCATTGCTCTTCTAGACGTTTTCCTAAAAGATGCATACTATCGGGAAACTTCTATTAGCTTGCATTATATTTTATTCATTACATATTTTCATTTTTCTAAATCACCATATTATTATAGGCCTATAAGAACCAATACTGTGAAGAGTGATAAAAAAACTCATTGCATTGTGACTATCAATAAATCAAATAAATAAATAAAATATCATGTGATAATAAATGTTTATGTACTGTGGTTTAATGGACAAATAAACTACAATTAAAGTACAATTATACAATCAAATTATTGTGTCAATACAAGAAGCCAGTATTGTTTCGTCAGATATTCTCAATCAACATTTAATATATATGTATATATTCTCTTCTTTGCATGAAGGAAAAATCGATGTTTTATCCCTTTCATTTTTTATTTTTCCGTGTTTCTATCTTTCCAAGTCATACTTCCATTATTCATTTACATGTGTTTTCGTTCTTTTCTTTCATTTTTATTTGTATTTATAAGCATTTCATATTGCACCAATCAACTTGTAATGGACAACATCACATTGAACGTACAAAGGTTATAAAAATGTGCCAAAATTAAAATATCATCATAATATTATTTGTATCATAATGTAATGAGCACAATAAATTACTATTACTCGGTACTGTATAGATGCTATATGCTACTGGTCAAACTTATGAAATATAAAAACATGTATACATTACGTACGTAAGTATACGTGTCACATTTAAAATTATTAAAAGTAAAAAACAGTAAAAACTTTGAAAAATTACTAGATTACATTATATTTTGTTGATATTAATTTACTTATCATATTAATATATAATCATACATCATATTATATATATGATACATTGATGATTCATAATCTCCGATGAATTATATATTTCGTGTGATATTACTGACGCATTTTGAGTTTATATAGGTTACTTTATACAACATTATATCGACTGCTTATTTATAGCCTGTATAGATCACAGATTGGTCAGTTATTACAAATTACTTTCTTCTACGGCCATTACTTGGATACGTCTATGCTCATAGTTAATAACTCTATAATTATTGTAAAACAGAAATCGTATGCTTCCCCTTCTATAATAATGACTAGTTTATTTAAGATGCCATTCTAGTTTTTAACATAATAATCTCGAAAGGTAGATCTCATAAGGGTGATGTAAATCGTATAATTCAACAAAATAACTGGGTTGAGCCATCAGTGGGTTGGTTGGGTTAAAGAGGAAGGGTGTAATTATACACCCCAGTGTGGATTTAATGTACACGTTTTTGACAATTGTGTGTTCGTGTTTTGAGGTTATCGTACACTATAAATGAAGAATTAGTGTTTATGAAACGTATGACCTGTAGAACGATATTGTAGTTCTTAATCTACTGAAAAGATAAAATAGTAATGTATGTAGTCATTTTAGCTTATTTATTAATTCGATCATTTCTTCATCTCTTCATTTCATTTGACCCTATTACATTTTATTGAAATGTTACATACATGTACGATATTGAAGCTGACAGTATAAATCTCCAATGTTTTTTTTTTCATAACATCGAAACTTGATACAAAATCATTGTTCCCCAATTAAGGCTAAGGATGAAAGATAGGATCGTTTGGACGAGGCACCACAAGGGTGATCTTACCACCCCATTTTGATCATTTGAAACCAATGAACTTCAACAGCAGGACTGCGCTGTCTGTGACAATAATTTTTCGCCGTAGATAAGTCTTTTAGGTTCCGAAAATTCGGAACACATTATGACCGTTTCTGTGATATATTTCCGGACATTCACAGCATTGGTATCAAGAGTAAACAATCTTCAATGTGGATGGTTCTTACGGTATAGTCATGCGAAACGGGTAGCAATCATACTTAAATTGCAGAAAAAAATCAGAAAAAACAGAAATAAGTTGAGAAAATATGTATTGTCAACTAATTAATAAGTGCATCAAATTGAATATCACTCCTACTGAGAATTCTATATTTTTGTTATAATGATTGAATGGACAAAATGTATCATACGTTCTTGCACTTGAAATTGATTGCGAAATGAATAAATTGAATGCGTTTCGCACCGTTTTCACAACTTGAGAATATCAACATATTAAAATTATTGTTTTTCGAAAGAATATGTGACATATATACCTACAATCATCTAACCCATTTGTGTCCATAGCCCACCAATTATTATCAGAATTGCATTTTCCCTCCGCATTTTTACCAGACGTCTCCTCTCTAATTCCCCCCCCCCTCATCTCCTTCCCAGAAAACACTTTTCATCCATTTTTTCATTCTTCTCTTTTTATAATTAGATCTGGAATATCGCTGGTTTTTATGCAACCCCTATCAAACCTATTCCAACCCATACTTGAGTTATACAATTCCCATCTCCCAGACTTATTAATGGGGGTGGAATCAACCCAAGGGGATGATGTTGTGTTTCTCAAACATGTTACTCGATTTAATGACACTAATGATGATTATATAAAAGAGAAAACTTGGTAATAATTCATTGCTATACACGTTCGATGTGCTTCAGTATTTCATTTAATCTTTTGTTGGTAGAATTGAATGACCCGGGGGGGGGGGGGGTAGTTTGAGTTGTGGTATAGAAATTATAGAGGTGTTATAAGTACACGTGGAAGTGTTTACTGGAATTGAGAACATTCAATTTGATAGTGGTATAATTATTCAAGTCCAATTGTTCTATATGTACGTTAAAAAATCAGAGATCATTAAACATTTTTCTAACTCTATCGAGTGAATAATAGTGCATGGACGGTGAAAGAAAATAATGACGATAAATGTCACATGAAATAATGTTAATTAATAGGCGCCACGTGATTTAATTCATATATATATATATATATATATATATATATATATATATATATATATATATATATATATATATATATATATATATATATATATATGTATATATATATATATATATATATATATATATATATATATATATATATATGTATATATATATATATATATATATATATATATATATATATATATATATATATATATATATATATATGAACCTAAATTTCATCAATTCCTCCAAATCACTTGATTGGCTCTTCACTTAATTTTGGTCAATATACATCTATCTGAAGATATTGAAATTATTCATCATTTTCAATCATCCCAATACAGAATTGAAACGAATATGTATATGAACTGGATATTTCCGAAAAACGATAAATAGGCTCATAATAATTTTTTCGATTGAAAAATATTTAATGAACGATAAATATCACAAATATCGCCACCTAGATCTACGTCTTGACATTTCTATTTTGTGCAAATTTAGGATAGAATCAACTTACATTCATATTTGATATTTGAACTTCATCACGATGTGATATTATTTGGTCATTTTCATTTTCGTAGCACCATTTCAGAGTTACGTCTGTGTGTGAAGGCGTCCAATCATAATTCTAGATACAATATTAGTATATTTATATGTGTTTATAATTACATATATTATTTACCACTATCGGAAGTTAGCAGTGTAATTATAATTGGTGAACTTCCTGTAGTCTCCTCTCTACATATCCATGTACAGCTATCGGCCATATTCTTTTTCTCATTTGGCAGTTATCCACCTTATAATGCTATATATGCACAGAGCCCTTATCGCCAGGCTTATGTGTGTTCGTGGGTGGGGGGAGGGGGGAGGTTAAAAAAGGGACGAAGAAAGAAAAAAAGAAAGAAGCAAAATATCACATTATTGATCCTGGAAAAAAACTTGAGTTTTCCCATCCACCAATGTCGTGTTTAGGCCTACTTTATACTTAATTCCATGTATGTTGGATGCGATTCCGACCGACCGTCTTTTCTCATTCGCTAACTTGAACGATATGGAATTTCGATCCGTTAACACTTGAGTGAAAACGTAAAGAAATATGCGTCATAGGGAATCGGAAATGTGAGGGAGGAATGGGGATATAAGTTTTTTAGTGGGGAGGGAGGTAAAAATGCCTGCCATTCAAAAGACGTTTGGGTGTGTGGAGGGTAGGGGGAGGGTGGATTGGGAGTGGGTGTGCCAAGGAAATTAGGGATCAAGGAATAAAACTACGAGGGGAATGACGAGAGGGAACAAAAATAAGATTGAAGGAAAAAGCGAATATAAATATAATATCCACACGGACGCTCGATGTGTATGTATAGTCGGAAATCACGAGGATTAAAGTTTTAAAAAGTATCAATGGAAGACTTATTTATATATATTCTTCTCCACCCTTGTGTTTTTCTCTCTCAATGTTCTTTCTTCGCGGGGTGCCCCGTTAAAAGTATAACGACATTTGTTTCGGTACATGACACAGAGAATTTACTTTTTTACTTTGATGTTGATTCAATTCAATGAATATTGGTGGATCGACATTCCCGACCGTTTTTGTTAATCAATAAGAGAGACGGTTAATCGGATCACCACTTCACTTGAAAGAAGTTCTATTCAATCACCGATTGTCCTATTGGTTGACAGGGAACATTTGACGTTTAATTTTGCGTGTATTGTTTATAATTTTTCATGTCAATTTAATCGAAATTATTGAATCAAATTTTATGTGAAGTTTGATTTGGAAAAGTGAAGATGGACAGTAGAAGGATTTAATTCCCAACTGAAAATAATTATCAACATTTATTGTTGGATTGATGTCCCCATCAACATCCAAGTTGTTTGAGAGTGAAAGATGGATGATGTTTACGAAAACCTATGCTCTGTGCTGGTCTTGAACACACTCCCAACTTGCATTCAGTTTCCAAGGCTTAGCTGAGTCAGCCAGAAAGGCGATTAAATATAAAATTGAAAATATTCCCACAAAACAAAAATAATAAATATTCATAAATTCAAATACTTCCACGTACATCATTTTTAAACCATATGAATGAGTGTTCAAATATGTGTCATTATGAAGTGAAATTATTAAAATGGTTCAAATAATGAGTCACCACATTGTTGGAACGGTTAATAAGTCAATGCGAAATTTATTTCATCAATGAAATGCATCTGGATCTATGTATAGTAGAGTGAAAGGGAGACAGAGTATTTCTCTTGGCTTTACTGAGATTATATTCTCCTATATTTATTATAAGGTCACTGAAAATACCAAGCATAATTCCAATGACCTTTTCCTACATAAGTATACTACAGTTTTATTACACCTAATTTATCAAAAACTAATTGCACATTTGAATAATATTTATCTTTGAAACTAATTTCAATTATTCATATATTTATGTATTCAATTAAATTAATTGTTATCCCTGAGAATTGGGATTATTGTTCTCATGATAGCCCCACCAAAAACAAGATTATTTGGGAGTTCGAATGAGCAAGTTAAATTGGAACTGTATGATGTGATGTTGAGTGACAAAAATCGGTGCATTATCCAGAACTCGAACCCACGCCCAACAGTAGAATCAGTTTCTAAAGCGGTGGCTCAGTTCACTGTGAGCTACATAAGGTGGCCTAATACTGAAGGTTATTTGTTGAATTAAGTTTTGTTATGCCACACCTTGGTGTGAAAGTTTTCAACCGAACACTTCAGGACATTGGTACGATCATGCATGTTTTGTTTTCCTTTTTCTCATAAAAAAAATCAAATAATTCATTATCGCTGAAGTGTTTGAAGTTATTTGAGACAGGTGAATTAAAATTATAATTATTTCCATTAGTGTGGTGAGATCGCCCTTCTGGTGCCCCCGTCGGACGATATTACCTTGTCATCCTCAGCAGCTTCATTCGCTTAACCATAATTGTGTTTCAATTTTTTTTTTGATGAACAGAGTTTTATATATATATATATATATATATATATATATATATATATATATATATTTAAATATATATATATATATATATATATATATATATATATATATATATATATATATATATATATATATATATATATATATGTATATATATATATATATATATATATATATATATATATATATATATATATATATATATATATATATATATATATATATATATATGATTGATATTATTATCACTGAAAAATTCGTTTAATAATATCCATCATATCAACATCACGTGCTGTACGTTTCAACAGTACGTTTCAACAGAAAGTCATATATTCCTGTATATATATATATATAATTATATATATATGAAATAAGATGATAGGCTCATAACTCGCGTCAAAAATACTCAAACCCATCTATAATACAAAGCCTATATTCCCCTCCAATTGAACACAACTTGTTTTTTCATGATTTTCTAATTATTTTGTTTTTAACGATACTGTTGACATCTTCTGTTTTGCCCAGCTAGACTGGAAATGGTTTATAATTACGCGTTGACAAAACTCTCGCAAGTCATTTCCGGTTTGTCTCTACAAAACTTTCTTTGAATAGATTTTAATTTCTAAAGTTTGGTCACAAACTTTATTCACTTACTCTCATTGATCTCTGGCCAAGCTGCGACGAATTTTAACACAAAACTAACTATAATTACCATTTGATATCTCGCCCTCTTTTTCTACGTATACAGAGTTGAATAGAAGCAAAATATATAGATAGAATGGATTGATAAAAAAAAACGAAAAATTTCAATTGAAACCGATATGGAATGAAAAATGTAATCTTTTGAAAGTAAGTTGCACGGAGAGATGTTTTTTCTTCACTCGATGAATGTTATTCTATTTTTCTCGACGGATGGAAAATTTAATCAACCATCGAACGGAAAAAATCTACTGAATTGTTCGTTGAAAACATTTCCTTTTCGAGACTCATCATACAAATAAAGAACGATGTTATTTACAGTTTCTTCTCTTCGTGGATTTTGCTATTGCAATTGTTGGGTAAATTTGTTGAAGTAATATTATTGTTATACATTTCCACTGTATTTTATATATTCCAACATGGTGTACTGAAGAGAAATAACTTTATATGGTCTATGGAATGTATTCAATATATTCTAATATATCCACATATTCAATATCTATATATGAATATATGTTCCAAAATCAAATTCTTTTCATTCATTGGTATTATTATTATATCGGTATATCATAATGTATGTCATAAAGTTGTATCATATTGATATTATATTGGGCACAAGTCATATTTGCATGGGCTTATCACGTGTTAACTAATGTATAGGAATAATTTCACAAGGTTGTGAAGATTATTTCAATTAGTTGAAAATATAAAAATCATAAGAAATTTACCAAATCTACTCATGTATATTAGTACATGAGTATTAGTCATGTATAGTGTGTGGTTATGAGTATATTTGTAAGTATTTGTAATACCGGCACATGCAGCGTATAGTGGTTAACGCACTCGCTTCATGTGACCCGGGAGGTAGTGAGCATATCGGACCGGGTTCGATCCCCGCTACCGTCCATCCTTACAGGGTTTTTTCGTGGTTTTCATCTGTAGTCTAGGCTAATGCCGGGATGGTTCCCACAATATAGGCCACGACCACTTCCTTCCCACTATCCTTCCCATTACCCATGAAACCTTCATCTCATCATCTCATTATTCATTCATCCAACGCCAATAAATGTTAGTCATCATTACAGTGCGTCGTTAAAATCCAATATAAAAAATAATTTTAAAAATGTATTTTAAGTAAGTTATCTGTATTTTATTTTTTATATATTTTCATGATCCGGAATAAGACTTGATTCATTAGGGTTTGTATAGCATGGCAGAAAAAGCGTCAGAGAAAAATTAATTTTGAGATTACGAATGTTCCGCTCAATCATAACAGAAATTGGATGAGCGAGATGATGAGCGAATGACTGAATGGGGGACTCTTGTGGAACTTTGTCTGCGTGTTTCCTGTTTGTTTGTACGCATACTGACAGGTCACACGGTTTGATCGACACGAAACTTTTTATAGACACGCAGACTTTTCCAACGTGGATTTGTATAGTTCTGGTGCCAGATCGGTTTGACCACTTTTTAGATGAACTATTTTGAAATTTTGAAAAACTCCATAAGAATCGGACAGGCGGGAAAATTCTGAAAAAAAAATCTCTTCAAAAAATCCAAGTTTTACCGAACATGAAAATATATGGTTCACGTACAAAATTGTCACTGGAATACATTCGGGCATGGTCAACATTTTCTCGTATTTCATATTTGTGTGTATACAAACATATAAAAATCATAGATAATAAATCATATACAAATCACTGGTACACTGTAACTGTTACAGCTGTTACAGTAACTGTTACAGTTGTTCAGTAATAAACATTTGCGACGTTGAAAATAAGTTTCATTTGTCAAGATGATGACGAAATCAATGTTGTTCATAACTTGTTTAACATAAATTGTTTCATAACACAGCAGGAATATTTCTCGCCATTAGAATTCCACAGATCTTGACAGCGACGTGCTCTTCGAATACGCACACTATTTCAAATTATCGTTCAATTACTGTTCAGAACACGTATATTTATTATTTACTATCACACGTTCTCAAAATAGTTATATATTTTTTCATTGGATCAATTATTATCATGTTCAATACAATTGGAATAAATTACAATCTGATTACAATCATAAACATAAATATTATTAATACACAATAACTTTCAAAAATGTTTCGCAAAAGAAACCTGACTTCAAATTAATATTTCTTTTTGGGTGGTATAAAATCTTCTTTTCTAGTGCGTCCGAATATCATGCATAGCCTTTATTCACGGACGATGACTTTATGTCATGTTAATTTAAAATTAAATTGTTGGCAACTCGGAATTTACGATTGTATATAGTTGTTTGTCTCATTCCGTCTTTGAAGCACTAATACACAATACACGGGACACACATGTTTCAACCAAATTGCCATTGGCTACAAACACCCCAAAGACTTTCCAAGATCGCCACATGAATCAAGCATACTCTTCATCTATAATTATTAATTAACAGGAAACGGTGATCAAGGAGCCAGGGTAACAAACATAACAATCACGAAGTAACTAAACTCAATAGGTGGTACCATCTTAACAATAATAACTGCTGTCGGCAATAGCCTTTCATATAATTTGAGTTATTAGCATAACAATATATCTATTCGTTCCAGACATGTTTCCTATTTATAGTTAGTCAGAAGACCACCGACAATTATTGCTATAAATTAGATAGTAATAATTGTAATTATAAGGGATTACTTCTATTCAAGTATTTTAATTTCATTTTATTGTCAAGTCACGGTTACAAAAATAGCGTTTTTTATTCCGTATCATTCTTGAACTTTTTAAATATAGCGAAAATGTTAAGTTTTAGTTCTTTACGGGTTTATTTTTATTATATTCTGTGATATTATTTCAAAGTTGGCCATAAACTGGGAATAACAGCCATAAAGGTGTATTAACCCTAGTATTTTCCCAACAAAAGTTTACAAACATGAAAAGGAAATTATCAATTAAATTTATTATATTTTAAATATAATAAACTTGTGTTATAATATTCCCTTTCATGTTTTTATGAACTCTTCTTTTTATACCCAATTAATTACATATCTCTTGGTTTATATCGTGAGGTTTGTGTAATATTTTACCAGAATTTTAATGCGATCGCATGGGGACTAAGTAGCTGAGAAGAATAGCGTAATAGCAATTATCAAATTATCCCTTTGCCCGTTTGTATTTCAACGAATGAATTATTTGCTAAAAAAATATAAAGAAGGCGAGTCATGAACTCTTAAAAAAACACGTATTTTGTTTTGAATCATGTGCCACAGTCACGCTTCCAAGTTAGCCGCACGAGTGTTCTATGGAATTATCCATTATATATATATTTTTTTGTGAATTTTGGTTCTTCCCAAACAACACGTTCCAATATGTAATACAGACAATAATTACTGTATTAATAATGTACTTCGAGTCAGTTGTATAATTAGGACCTAGCTCAGAATAGAGGCGTATGACTTCAGAAATAATTGATAAACGTAAACTGACTGAATTTGTACTGAATGATTTGGAACGAGTTTGAAATATGAGCACATAACTCATAATGTGAACTGTTTGAACTATTCTCTGAATTCATTTATTAATTTCTCTTTTATTTATAATGATGTGGTTGAATTTTGATTAATATCGCCAATTCCGTATCTACATTTTCCACTATTTAATGTGGTACTCAGGTGTAATGATCGCGACAAACGATCCTACCTCCAGTCTACATGCTTAAATGGGGAATAATGATTCAGTATATCAAGTTCACATTTACTGAGAATATTATATAAAGGCCTGCAAGTTATTAATAAAAATGATTATATAAAGTATCGCTCAAAATACCATTATAATCCTTTGGGGTCAAGTTCATTATTTTCATCTTGAAATGAATCTAAATGCTCTATTCAAAATGCTATTCAATGCTTCTATTTCAAAATTCAAAATGCTCTATTCTTACCACCAGCGATACACAACATTTAAAATGCATATGTATTATAATGTATTGTGTATCAAATAAATAATAATAATGATAATAATAATAAAACAATCGTTCTTACTAATTCATTCATGGTAATTGGGATTTCATTGGATTGTATTGGATCTGGATTGTATATATACTGAATCAACTGTAAATCAAAGATTGTAAATCAAGATTTGGATGCCAGAAATACTTCATTCGGTAACAGTCGTTATATCTGAACTCATGTACAAACAATCAATCACATACCCAATTAGGAATATTATCATCTCTGAACAATTGTCAATGTTATGATTACTAAGTACATATTTATTTTACCATTTCCCATCTCTTAACCAGTCCCATATAATATATATATATATATATATATATATATATATTAGCATTAGTGTAATTTCTCGAGAGATTAACCAACCCCAATTTCTCTCTCTCTCTCTCTCTCTCTCTCTCTCTCTCTCTCTCTCTCTCTCTCTCATTGCCTCTCTATCTCCATATCTCTCTCTCCGAGAGTAATGAGACGACGTTCAGACATTGTCTCTCCAATGCGTTATCGCCACGGGTGGGCCACAATGTGGGGAGAGGAGAGAGGAGAGATGGATTTGCCAAACGGATATGGGTGTAATGTAATGTCTGGAGGATACGCGTTTTAGAGCCTAACCAACGATTAGCCGCTATATGCTAATGTTTGAGCTATATATAGTGTTTTGCATGAGTGTAAGTTGAAGTTATTTGTAATGGAGTCTTCATTGGTGTACAAAATATGTTTGAAAATGTTATAATTTTGTTTAATATCAAATACTTGATATAAATTCATTGTTACTTAATTTAGGGTAATGAATACAAGTAGCCGCTGGCGAATTTCCTGATTATTTGTGTGCTACTTTTTTTCATGAATGAATTTCTGGCTAAAAATGAGCGTAATTTCAAGCCATTCGAATTTACCGTGTTGGTATAAGCGAAAATGAACATTTGGTCTACTCTGAATCAAATCTGATTCTGGTCAGTTCCTAATTTTCGAATGTTGCTTGTAACCGAATACAAAAAAAAATCATGAAATATTATTTTAGAAATGTACCCGAAATCGTAAATTCCATTCATTTTTCAAAACGTAGAAAATAACCAATACTGTTATCACTATTATATCTTTTTTCATAATTAGGCCTATTATGACTATCATTATGACTTATTACTATCTAGAACCAAGTGCCTCGTATACTCTCAATTGTAAAAATATGCTCAACTTGAATTCAACTTCAATTTAAATAACTAAATTTTAAAGTTTCTAATGATCATTGTATACCTTTCTTTGGATTAACACGTCTGTTTTGATTTGTGTCTGATATGTTATGTTTCACAGATGAGCCTTTGGCTTTGTGGGAATTATTTATGTTTGTCAATTGTAAACATTGTTTACTTCAAATAAAACACATTAAAAAATGACATTTTACAAGGCCAACGCGTATAAATTAGACCATACATACCATTTTGAAAACCTAATCGAGCCAAGAGCCATGCTAAAAGTAAGATATTTGCATGATTGGATCTGATATTCATCACGTATCTCCTACCTTCACCAAGCGCCGGAATTACCAACATGGGAATAATTCCAACTTGTGTTGTTATCACCATGGTTACCGACGTCATTTGTTTCCACTACCGTAACTTGTAACATGGCTCGCATAGTCGTTACAGGACGAGAGGTATACCAAATTATATTAGTACATAATAAGGAATTAAATGGTAATTTTTTTCTATTTTATCAGTTATTTTGTTAGTGTTTGAATTGATTTAGATTTAATTATTATTATTATTTTCTCTCATAATTTCATTCTTCATATTCTGTTCTTTATCATTATCCATTCTCCTATTTTTTTATCTGTGATAATATATTCTGTATCTTGTTGTTTTTTATTATTCTGTGTCGTATCGGCAACCCGAATATGGGCAGAAATCTAAATAAAGATTATACTACTATACTAGGCTGTATTTTCAATTCAATCTGTTAGGCCTAGTTTCGTATTTTTTCTAAAATTTTCTGATGTGAATCAAAATATTACTTCTAAATAAATTCTGTATGAATGTGTGTAAATATGGATATTTCGATATAATTATGGCTGTCATATGGTGACATTTTTGTCATTTTTACTGAAACCATGAAAATAAAAAAATAATACCATAAGAAGCCATGAATAGTTATTGTTAAATTTAATATTCAGATAATATAGGCCTATGCCTTTATCACCTTCAGTCCCGTATGGTGTGTATAATGTGAAGTTTGATATTAAATTTCATTTTTTATCAATTTTTGTGCTGATGGTAATGACGGTCGAACTGTATTTTCCGCACGATTAAATCTGATTTTATTATATCATTACAACGCTTTGGACAATCCTGTACCGCAATAATGTAGTGTACCAACTAAGCGGCGTAAATGTGGTTATGAAAAACAAATTAATGCGATATAAAGTTGAGTTTAAAGCGACGGTAAAATAATATGAGAGATAATTGATGTTGCATGAAAACTTTTATGAAAATACGCTCTATGAGATTTCTCAACGCACAACTTTATAAAAGTTAATTTTAGTGAAATTTAGTTTATGGTTTCAGATTACTCTCTTAGTAAGGTTGGTATAACTGTTATTTGAATATATTCGCCTAGTTTTTCCAAATTAAAATCACTAAACACCTATGATTTCATTACACTTTCGAAAATTTAAATTTACCTTGCTATACAAATTATTCAGAAAAGATTATTTTGTTTGCTTCCGGTTACCCAATAACATTATGTGAATTCATAATGTTATTATCTGTTATTATTGACTCTTGAATTCACAGAATATCTCAATTCTGGTTGAACTTTATAAGAGAAAATTGAATTCAACAATTTTTCGTTCCAAAATTATTCGTAATCAAGATAACATTTTCAATCAGTATTCAGAAATAAGTTGTAATTGTGAATTGTAATTCCATGAATTTGAGTGAACCACGGAAATATTCAAATTTTACTCGCAGCACAAATTCGTTTGAATGTAACATTTTGAAAATGGGAATCACATATAATTCAATGATTTAATTTCATACATAAGAACACAAATCAGTTGAAAATTACCTTCTTATATAACTTCTTATATAGATCTATATCGCCATTTTAAAACGCTAGTGTGGTATACATATTGGCATATAGATAGGGGACGTCCTGATATGTATATTAACCTACCCCCCTAACGTCTAATTTGACTGCGGCGTCGGGCCACGTCTCCCCCCCCCTCCTCTCCCATACCCCGCCACACTCCCTCACTCTGGCACCCCCTTGACTAACAGAGGGTGGAATACATTTGGGGGGTGGAGAGAGAAAGATTGACGAATGAGAACACTGCGCCAAAGTCTCTCCCCCACCCAACCACCCCAAACCACCCTCTAGCAAATGGGGGAAAGTAAATGGAAGATTTTTATATAGAAATGGTGAATAGGTATATATAGGAGCCTTATATATACTGCACTTAGCTCGAGCTTTTATGACGGTTTTCGAGTAATATAACGTTGAAAAGCCTTAATAGTCGTTTAATGAGGTGCTCAAGTAATTGTCATTACATTGTTGGATAATTAGAATCTTGTAAGGGATGAACTCTATAAATTAGAAGACGTTATTTTCTCTTGTATAATTATGTTTTATATGCGTATTATAAGGCCCTACCACCTATCGTGGTTTTAGACATAGAAGGAAAGAGTTTTGAAAACGCTATACTGTGATACTGTATATTCATTCAAAGTTCAACATCAGTAATTAAATAAAAAATGGATGTGGAACATTTATGAATGGAATGTTGTTGATAGCGTCAATCATTGGTAGGCCTATATCAGTTGAATTATATTATATTAATTATGAATATTCATCATGCACTTTTCATGTAATATCGCGGAAATGTTGAGTGTTTTGGGAAAAATAATTTATTCATATAAGTTGTAATTGCGAAAATATTTGAAATCTCTATTTCATAAAAACCGACCTATCGTTATAATACCATATCATTCAACTTACATCTTCGTCGATACAACATCGATGTTGGTTGGTTTTCCTTCCTTGATATAGTTTTCCGTTGCTGGAACCACCTTCCTATTCAGCTATTAACAAATTTTCCAGACGGAAACAAAATGAAAAAAAAAATTGGAAGCATTTGAATCACCTACTCTTCAATTACCAGAGGCCTACATTATGAATATATAACTCGACCATAAATGAAGTGATATGCATATGCTCTGAAAAATCGAAAAAATATACAACTCCAATTCTATATGCAATCGAAATATGATATATCTATCGTTTGAACGAATAAAATTATTCTGATTTGGATAGTTATAACGGAGTCAATCTCTATGATCTATATATTACTATATGATTATAATATCAATAGTGGTTCTAATTTAATTCCATTCCTTCATTAATCTTCATTGCCATTTCTTATATTGCAAATTCTCTGGTCGCAGTTACATCAGAAGTATTTGAATTACATTTCCAATGAATAAAAATGTGATATTAAATTCCACGCGTATATTTTCATCACCATGGGGTGAAATTATTAGTGGTATAAACGGTAGATATTAATGCTGTATTCTTTGGTCCTTTCCTTTTTAATAACGCTTCAACGTTGGTTTTGACAATAATCAGGGAATGTAATTAAAAAACAGTAACATGAATTAATTAAAACTGTTGAAGATTCGACTGAGTGTAAATCGTTGGCAAGATGAAAGTGGGCTTAGTGTAAGGATGTATTCACAAAGTTGGTATTTCTGGATGTAGTAAATCTGATAGTCATGTCTCTCCTGGTTTCTAATATCTCTTCTGTAATCTTGTACGATGTTTAATCCGTACTTGGGAGGATTATCTGCCATATTTACTTGAGATTACAATTTACTCGTTTCATATTATGAGTTTGTTAGAATCTTCAAAGTACTCAGGTTGGTGAAGATGATATATATTTCGAAATGATTCCAGTTCATTAAACGTTTGGAGAAGAGATTATTCGAAGTATATCAATTATATTCCAAATATTTGATCTGTTTGCCGAAAAATACAGTTGAGATGAGTTTAGGTCGAATATCACTTGGTCATTAAAACTGTATTTTTTGACATATATATCAAATATTTTGATTATTCACGTTTATTGTGAGTGCTTGTGAACACACTTGGGTTGAAAGTTGGGTTCTATTCATCAATGATGATTCACTCATTTAATTATCATATCACTATTATTATATATCATATATTATTATATTTCTCATTATCATATCAATTAAAGTGTTTGACACGATTGACAACAAACAAACAAATGAACGTTGAACGTGTGAACGGTGTTCACGAACAATAAATAAATAAATGAAATGAATAAATAAATGAATGGATACACTGTGATGTTCACGTCATAAACCGAAATTTGTATTCTTCAAATGAATACGGATCAAGGAAACAACTTCAATATATAGCCTATATATCATATGTATATATATATATATATATATATATATATATATATATATATATATATATATATATATATATTATATATATATATATATATATATATATATATATATATATATATATATATATATATATATATATATATATATATATATATATATAAGACAATTGAAGTTCTCTCAACATACTGTATCAAAAAGCTAAACTGTATCTCATATATTTTTTAATATGATTCGCCCTTAATTTCCCCTGAATCTACTTTCAAGACATAAGAAGATACCGTTCCATAATAATAAATCCCACCCCCATACCCCCAATTTCCACCCTCTTGTTAGAAAAAAATACGACTATATACATTCTTTTGATGAGTTATACACTGCCCCCTCCGCTCATCCCACGCCGTCTCACGACATCGCTTATTTGTTAAAATTACAATCATTGTTGAATGTTATGTCTTCATTTTCTTTTTCTTACTTTGTCTTTTCCGTGTTCACTCGTTCGTGAATTCATATTAAACATCTTGTTATAAACTGTCATATTAAAACCAACGAACGTACATCAAAAACTTTGTTCGTTTTGCAATAATTTCTTATTTAGCTGAAGAATATTTCTTTGATTCAAATGTTATATATAAGGTTTTCCAGTTGTAATTTCTAGTTATATTAAAAAAGTATATCATGCATGTGAAATGATGTTTCATCTTTTGATGCCATTTAATAACACGGAAGGTTCAATTTCTGTGAATCATTTTATGAATGCATTCGTTGGTTTCCTCATTTTCAGGCAATGATTTCAATGTATAGTCAGACATTTTCAGCATTTGAGTTTGTACGTTTCGCTTCAAAAATGTAATATGAAACATATCATTTTTCTCAAAGTACGATAGATAAATTCATATTCAGGAAACCTGTTGACCCGAATAATTGTTTAGGTATATCCATTTGTGCAAATGTGAGATCACAAATCCATCCAACATTCCAAAAATACTAGTTTCCAATTCAATTCGATCTTTTTAATTTGTTATTTGTAATAAAATAATAATTAAAACAATGAAATCGAACACTAACACAAGAAAGAAAATTTTGAAAAATGCAATGTATCATTGGCTATTCCAGTCTTTAATAGTCCTGTTGAAAAAAAATATTTATCAACGTCCTTCCAACACTATATCTTGATTAAATTAACGAAACAAAAACATAATAAACAACATAATACTGCAAGGCATAATTTTCCACGATGGTCAACTTCATTCCTTTTGTCCACTATACCTTGTTAATCCATTACCAACATCATACCGTATTTTTTTCAAGATAATCCCACAACTGATTCATTCACCACACTGTAATCAAACATGGTGCATTCTCTCGATACATAATTGATCAAGTCATTATACTATTGATCTCATGGTAATATACGCGGTTGCACGCTACGTAATTGATTACTACGCGGCTGTTCGAACCACCTGAGCTGCGTAGTCAAACCGCTCGGGCGTTCGAACAAGATGGATGTGACACTATGAAACCATCACTACATTCTGGTAGAAGTAATTGATTAATATTAGTGTTTTGGGGTGGAAAGATCTGTGATGGTTCATCAGAACGATTCTATATATTGTCTTCCTTGGCTTTAATTAGAGAGCAATTGACTTTGTGATAATTTTATGATGTTACTTAATGAATTTAGGCCCTGAATGTATGTAATTGTGATAAAGACGCGACTTTTGTATAGTATAGTATGGTAGTATAGTAGTATAGTATAGTATAGTGTAGCATAATTATTCATTTGCAGCTTAGAAATACAAAGTACTGATGTCTTGAGATTTTCCGATAGTTGCAAGAATGAATTCAATTTTGTGGCGGCTGTATGTTTCTATAGTAGCACCCAGTATTTGTTCTATATTGTGGAATTCACATTTTATGCTTGTTATCATTTTTCCGTATGAATGTTAGTGACTTGAGTGAATCGGTAATTTCTAGCCACGGTATTGACGAGTACTATTATTTGTACTGTATATATTTTATTGTTTGGAAGTTTTCCGAGAAAATTGTTCAAGAGAGCTAATGCGTTTTCATTCAATAATTATCGATTAATTATCATGTATCATCAGTTATGTTCTGATTACTGATTTATTAATTTCTGTACAAATTTCTTTCACAGTGCAATAAATTCAATCTATGAAATCGTTAATAAAAATGAGTGATTTCGATTATTTTAAAAGTATAATTCAACCGTGGTTTAGGTAAATGTGAGAATTTATTTTCGACGGTTTTGGTGATTGTTTTGCATGTCGTATTACGTCATCTATTTTGGAGAACTCGACAACTATTCACAGGTGATCAGAATTGCGATATAAACATTGGTAAATTGGAATGAAAATATCAAATATCTGTACACTTCAATTCGATCAAAGTTATGCCAAGAACAGCATTCCCCAATGGTTTGTAGTTTTTGATTCTGTTTCTCAATAATTAGAGAATGAATTATCACTTCATAACAGTTAAAGACCTGCTATATGTACTGAATTATATTGCATCTTTCTCCGTAACAAAAACAAGTCCAATCATATATAAATCTTTTTGTGTTTATTAGTTATACCTAACCAGAAGTATATTCAATGTTATGACATAAAATGTGTTCAAATACATATTCTCTCATTCATCTTATCATTAATGGATTTCGTTTTCACCATATCCAACTAAAATCAATCGTAAAAAGTATTTGACAAATAATGACGCACTTCCATATTGCCTATATAGAACTGTCAAACGTTCCGTGCAATTAGGCCTACACACACTGCCAGTCATTCAATACCAGATTCCATCATTTTGAAATGGTCTTTCACTGAATTTTCAATTGCTCCTTCCTCTTCGATAGTTTAAAACGTATGTCAAATGATTAAAAATGTCATTATAGAATATACTCAACATTCACTGATATATATATTTATATATGCACTTTGGAACATCGCTGTCATTATGTATAACAAACACCACTGACTTAATTAATAATACAGAAAACAAGCTCTGAAATAACATACGTGGCCTAATATTCACATTTTCATAGATCCTATCTAAACGACGTATAAAATACATCTAGTAAAATACATGAAAAACGTCCTCACACACATATATATCCGAACATACGGTTTACAACCAACACTCACACACACGCAAATGAGCTTGAAAACTGGCCATACACATTATTCTTCATACACACACTGCCCCCTTCCCCCCGCGTGGTCGTTCTCCAACCCGAATCCATCTACGTTCAAATAACCAGACCGAAAGTGAAAAAAAAGAGTGAACGAAAGAGAGAGAGAGAGAGAGAAAAAAAACGAATTTATATACTGACAAAAAATTATTCACTTTTTGTTCTATGTTCAGAGCGTTAGCTGTTTCATCGTTGCATATGTTTAAAAGGGTGGTTTGATAAAGAATATTAGTTTGTTAGTCTCTCTATTATGTATATTATTATTACCGGTCTTTTGTTCGAGGTTTGGGGTTTGCCTAGAGGTCCTATATGTCCCTGCGTTTTCTAACCTTCAAGAAAATTACTTTTGATTTTTTTGTTTGATGCATTTGCATCTTGGTTGTATGCATATTTTATAATAAAAAAAAACAGTACTCATCTGCATACTTGTATGGTTTTTGTATATTATTCTTTTCTTTAACTATATGTGGTATATGCTTGGTTCTTTATATTATTTAAACATATAGAAATGTTTTTTGATGAGTTTCCGCCCCTTTTTTCTTCGTGCCTTCTTTGCTTTCAGAAAACATCATTGTGTCACACGTATTGAGACTAAAGACCTTTTAGGGCTAAGAAATATCACCCATTTCGTATGCAAATATCGGTCCATGGTGTGTGACTGTACATTCAAACTAGACCGTTTAGACTGTCTCCTGATGGCATTTATTTCTTCATTACAGTGAGTGAGTCGTGGAGATTTCATAGTTACATTAATTGTACACAGATAATATCTTGGCAAGAAAATTTTCCCATTATTATAACAATGACAAAAATATTTATTTCACTCCTTTTATTACTGAGAACTATGTTTAACTGTGTATGTTCATATCTTTGGTCAAAATATCATATAAAGTACTATTGTCAGTAACTTACCAGTGAGATTCTGAAAAATTGAAGATTTTGATTAAATTGTGGGCTTTTTTTTACTATAAACAGTGGTCTTGAAAAATACATGTACACGAATAAACAGCTAAATACAGATCAATTACGAACATTTTAGCCATCGTTATTTGATTCATGATTATTAAATATTCAATTTATTATATTTATTATGAAAAACAATTTGAAAATTCCAAATATATATATATATATATATATATATATATATATATATATATATATATATATATATATATATATATATATATATATATATATATATATGTTAAAAAGCCTCAATACTAACATATAAGCCACATATTTTATTGTAAGTAGTGACAAAAATATAATATAATGACGTTATTCGAATCTATGTGATCATTTACGAGGTCTATTTTCGTCGATAGTTCAATTCATTATGCAAAGAAGTGATGAAAGACGCGGTTGTTTTTAACGTGACAGGAAGAAGTTTTCGAACCTCTAATGGGTTTTACTTGTGTACATTAACCCTTTCAACAGTCTAACTGAAGCATGGGACACGTTTTGCCATCATGTGGAGAGAATATCGTGTATGCAAAAACAGTAGTCGTATGCATATGCGATGAACCAGGTAGAAACTAAGAGAGTAAGGAAGGAATTAGAGAAGAAACTCATTCGTAGTGTTTAAAATATGTGGTAGAATATTGAAAAAAAAAATTCGTTATATAATTGTCGAAATAGAGTTGACTGAATGCCTGAATAACCAACTTGAGAGTAGCTCTAACTGGCAGTTTGAAATTGTCACCATGATCAGTCATGCTATTTGTCTTCTTTAACTGTCACGGACAGGCTAACTGGACTAAGAATACCGGACCCATGTGAATTGATAACACTCCAAAAAAAATCTGTAGAAATATAATGAGCAGTAATATCTGTGAATAGGGTCAACATTATTTCTATATATATTTTTTTTTAAGAACATCTAAACTTGATACAAAATCATTGTTATATTTATATATTTCTATATATATATATATATTTCTTCAAATTTCTCCCTCATTTTCTCAAAAATATGTGAATCACTTCAAGTCGATTGACATTTATAAATATAAAGACATTTTCGTTTGGAAAAAAAGGCATATGACTGAAAGAAATATGAATATATATATATATATATATATATATATATATATATATATATATATATATATATATATATATATATATATGTATGTAAGCAACAATATAACTTTGAAATAAATCAGTGAAGTTGTAAAATTATTACCTGTGGAGTAAATCCATAGAATGGAAAAGTTACGGTTTCTCTCGAATACGTGTAATTAATTCGGAAATCAGAGTGTATCATTAAATTCATCATTCATCAAAACTTCATATACAACCACAATTTCTTTATAAATCCGAATATATCGAAGATGTTGACCTAATAATTGTACAACCCTCGAAACAAATATTGAAGAATACACAAAACGATCCGATTATGTTTTCAAACTTGTGAACATCCGTATTAATACACATACATGTTCCGCGAATTATTCACCTCACAAAAATACCTGAACGTTTATCTGTAACCTCTTCAAAAGTCGAAACAAGAGTATCCCAGTATGTAACACGATCCACACATCTCTAACATGCAAATCATCTGAAATGCATCCCAACCAACTGTACCAGATTATTATTCTTTCTATACATTGTATATGCATACATTACCAGCGAGTTTGTCTCATAACTAGCCATTACCAACTGAACAAAAAGGTCGCTTACAAACTGTCAGGATCATGATGAGATGGGAACAGGAATAAAAACTACACCCTTACTTATATAGGCCTACTATAGTTTCAAACTATTTGGTTCGTGCTCCCGATCGACTGTCTCCCCTATCCATTAACATTACTGATCAGGTGTTCTGACCCATTTTTTATTCCATTTATACCGGTTATCTTTTTATATTATAATGCAATTGTTTTTATTCATTACGACACATGATGGATAAGAAGTGTTTGATTTCTTATTCGGATGGTTGCTATCGTCCGTCTCTTCAATGTATTATCATTGAAGATCGGGAGTCTCGATGTGCAAATTATCGTGGAAATATGTAATGATAGTTGATATTTTAAGGGATGCTCAGCCGGGTTGGTCGTGACGTGGAATAAATTTGGAAGATTTTTGTTTTGTTAGTACACAAATTTTTTTGTGTGGGATTTTTTTGATTTGTTAGCTCTGGTATATAGACAAAAGTCAACAGTGTGCATGAACTATATAGAGAAGCATTCAAATGTCTATACATGTTATTTTCTACAACTCGTTATTTTAATGGCTGGGAATTTTAATAGATCTGAAAATGTATTATTTTCGGAAATTTTATCCATCACAATATAGGCTACTTTCGAATAACATATTGACGGTCGGTTGCATAGATCTACAATTACTTGTCGAGAGCGTAGGCCCATTCATTTTATGTCGTAAGGTTTGCCCTTCTATTCTTGTGAAATTTCCATTATGAAAGACAAATTACAATTATCATATTTGTATACAAAACCACAAAATGTCCAGTATATAGGTGATTCAATCAGATGGTTGGTTGTCTCATATGTGGTCAGACTGATAACTACATTTCTGATATATTAAGCATCCTCCGCCCTTATGCGGAAACAATGGCTTTGTATCAAGTTTTCGAAGATAATACCATATATATATATATATATATATATATATATATATATATATATATATATATATATATATATATATATATATATATATATATATATATGTACCTCAGGATTCACATGTGACTTCTAGAATCAAAGATTATGCACTTGGATTCAAAGAAGCCGTGGCTGTCACGAAAATGTTTTGTTCAAAATTCGAAGTGAGAACTGGTCAACCCGAAAAAAAAATCGGAGTAGAAACCAGACTCAAGTTCTTTGGACTATGGTAGGCATACAATAAAATAATGAAAAAAAAAATCCCATCACGTTCGAGTGCAAGAATCCATTAATGCAAAGCATGCCATTCTCGTCATTTCAGTGGATAAATATGAAAGGTGTGTCCGGTCGCATATAAAGTCGAGTGGCGTGATCCAATATGCTTAATCACATTATAGTGCACTTCAAAGTGAGCATAAATTAAAATGCACTCATTGTTAATGCACTTTCCAAGTACTGTTATTACTTTATGAAAACTGTGATCTTTTAATCAAGTAATCATATGGGAGTTGCAATATGTTACTATCAAGTATTTGTATAATTAATGAACGTTGGACGAACACCTGTAATTAGTAACATGCGCACATTTTTGATTCATAGTTTTACCACAGACTGTTAGTCTATGTTTTGACTTCACGTAAAACAAATCATTTTCTCAACAGAATGTATTCGAATGGTTTCAAAGAACAACAATGGACATTAAATGAATTTTAAAATACTTGAATCGTTCAAAACCTTTTGATTCTAATTAAAATACGTGCATCAGAGACGTGCTATGTATTTCTTTATTGACAAGGCAAACGCAACATGAGCGTTGTAAGATGAGCGAGATAATTTATCTGAATAAGGTATAATAGTCGTTAAAGTAGTTCTACACTTGCTACTCTATCGACTCTGGTATTATACACACCTTGATGCATATAAAGAAGACTTCATTGTTGGGCAAATATCGAATCTAGAAAGCAGTGAATCTTGGCAACCTGAATCTGCTTCTAAATTTCTATGATATATTTGATGAATAAAAACAGTTAATTTAATTTTTTTTCCTCAAAACGGCTGGTTCGAATTGCATACAAAATGGTGATGATGTGTGTCATTCATGTATACACATTCATAAAAAATTTCATGTCATTTGGATAGATTTTATTTTTCAGATTCTCTTGCCCAGCCTAATCTTATGGGGTTTTGAGAAATTTTGAGATGATATTTCTCAAAATCGGTTTAATCGATTCATTCCAAAAACTATACAGTTCTAAGTTGGATAAGTTTGCGTGTGCAAAAAAGTTTCATGTCGATCAGTCCAACCCTGCGACCTGTGGAGTGCCCACGAAAAAAAAAAACACACAGACAAAGCCCTATAAGAGTGGAATGGAGTATTTGCTTACGCTCATCTAATAACGAATATCAAGGTCCACATAAAATAAGTTTAGCTTTGATATCCATCTAATTTGAAGGACAGCAGAACCCTGAAACTAAAGATTTTAATAAACTAGGCAAACGCGTTATGTGGTGCCGCGTTGATGGATGAGCTGGAACATATCAACTTATCTTTGGATTGGTTATAATATATATATTTAAAAAAAAATATATATATATATATATATATATATATATATATATATATATATATATATATATATATATATATATATATATATATATATATATATATATATATATATAGGCCTACACACCTTGAGATTCAAACCATTATGTCACTGCCATCTTATTTTTCCTTATAACATTTATATGTCAATAAAGAACGCTTTGTTTTAATCGTTTCCAATTAATTGGTGACGCATGTTGCTTGAATTTAATTGGTATCTTATAGTAGCTTTGAGTGATTTAAAAAAATTACATCATATATTTTTTTACATCAAACCGGCTGTTCCAATTTGACTGAAAGTTCTGATAATAATGTGTATCATCATTATATTGAAATTCCATGAGAATTTGAATTCTCTTGAAGGAAATATTTTCTACTCTTTTTTTCCTCTGGGTTATCATTAGATTTTTGAAAACTTTGAAATGAGTTTTCTCATAAGTGGTCAAACCGATTGCGCCTCAAAACTATACAGTATCGGATTAGATGAGGACACTTGTGTATGCCCAGTTTCACTAGAATTTTCATTTCCGTCCGACCAGAGCGCGAACAAAAACAAAAAAAATGGAAAAAAGGACCAATTTTTTTCGAGTATGGTGAAATTGAGTCTTTGCTTGGCTCATCCAATAAAACAGAAGACTAAAAGTTGGTAATGAACCAAGTATTATTGATTTGGGATTTCAGAAACTTCCGTATATTCTCCAAATTAATAAATGTGTCCATTGAAAAAAATGGATGGTACTTCTCCATAGCCGTGATTGGGAGACAATGATTTTGTATCAAGATTCGATGTTATTCAAAGAAGAAGAATCCAAAGCACCCCACGGTAGCTTGGTCAGCTGAGACACCTCTTCAGAAATTCAATTCACCGTTGGGCGTGGGTTCGATTCCCGCATAAGGCATGGGTTTTTGTAAACGTCATCTTGGTAATCATCACTCCGCTGTTTTATAACAACCTTCTCATTCTTATCCCCGTCTAACCTAGCTGTTGTTGGGGTCGTTGAACAAACAATAAGCATCAATCAGAAAAATCCAATCAACTTTGAAAACCTGGTACAGAGAACTTGCTACTCAATTTAAATGAACACAATATTTATCGTTTTTGGTAATGCTCATACATTCATTTATTTCAAACTTTCATTTTCGTTCCATTATTTAGAACGGTGGGTTTCGGAAGGTTCTTCCCTTCGTAACTGAATAATATACCCACTTATAAATTAAAATTTAACCATTTCTAATCAGTGATAAAATAAATGCCCACAAACTTTAGAAGAGCGGACCAATTTATTAAATTAACTGTATTTCTCTAATTGTTAGGTACAAAATAAATTATGTTGAAAATATTAATCTAGAAAGATCTTCAAGTTATAGGACCACTTATATTTACACCTGCGAGATGCTCACCCTTCAGTTAAGGGTGCAGATATATTTCAATTCAAATGGTAATTAATGGAAGGGTCTGTACCTCCCGTTCTACCCTTGGGCTTCTACCATAGAAGTTTGTCACCACTAGCTTCAAATAGTTCCAATGAAAACTACAGATAGCGTTACTAGCAATTAAATCGATTGTGAGTTGTTACAAATTGTGTAACAAAAATGAATGTTATTTCATCAATACGAGATAAGAAATGATTCACTTGATTTATTCTTCCAATCAATTTAAAAATTATAAATTATTGACTAATAATAATACAAAATGAAGTTCCATATCATATTTCATACGTTTCGAGCGATGAAACTTTCTCTATCTATATATTCAACTATTTTTACGTCGAATTTTCATTTTTTTTTTTGACATTATTTATGTAGTAATTGCGGATTTTCAAGTATTTTATCAGAGAACTATTGTAGGTCTGATAGTTCTGGGGTTGATATGTCCGTCTTCAATCCGAGAAAATTATGAACCCTTGATAACTTAATATAATATATTTCACCCGTCAATCTTCTGGAAATATTTATAAAAACAAGGGATGTAATGTCATGCAACCAACGACATGTATAGCATGGAGTAAAACATATCTTGATACAGACGCCGGCAGTATGCTATCTGGATATTAAATTGGTTAATTATTACTCTATAATTACTCTATAATTAGTAATAATTATTCCACGTGAAACTTCTGCCTTCGCCGCACGTTCATCTTTTTTGATTGAATTTTTTTTTTCTGACCACAAAGAGAAACATCAACCGAACCTCATGACAAGAGTCAAACTCGAAGTAACTAAATTGTGCGACTGAAAATGAAAATATGCTCTCAATTTTTTTTTTTTAATAAAATACAATCATTCGCGCTACGTGCACATCCGTTTTTAATTATTACTCCATTTGAGAAAACTCCAATTCTCTTATTCTTGGGTGGGTTGAGTTACAGAAGGGTGGTTGCACTCTGGAGAAATACTTGTGAATAAAACAAGGAATAAAAGCTGATACACATTCATCAACTGCAAATTCTTTTCAATTCTCATTCAATCAATTCCAAGGTGAATTTAACCCATATTAAATTCAATTTCGATAAGTTAAGATGAATTGTACTGCGTTTGTATCCATGGAAAAAAGATATACCCGTCCTCGGTAAGCCTAATAAATACATATAAATATATATATATATATATATATATATATATATATATATATATATATATATATATATATATATATATATATATATATATACTTATATATATATATATATATAAATATATATATATATATATATATATATATATATATATATATATATATATATATATATATATATATGCAATCAGAATCGACTATGATGAATGGAAAGTGCCACATATAATTATATAATTATATAATTATACTTAGTTTGTTATTTCTGTTGTTACTATAATGGTTATCATTGCTCTGAATTTTCAGTTATATTCATAAACGAATCTCACGTCATTGGAAAAAAAATCGTTGTTTATAACGTTCAACATCTTGCAAGCACAGATACCTTAACATTCTATTTCACTCAAAATAATGACCATAGTCTAAAATACTCACACGTTTTTCTATACATTTCCAACTCGACTCATCTCACCTGAATCCTGACCCCACTAAATATTCGTCCATGCAAATACTTCTACCCAATCACAGTCTTACTATCATTACACCTATGGTCAAGCCGCTACGTGATTGGTTGTAATCTCCTCTCTGGACGTACGATTATCTCTCGAGGTATAGATATAATAATTAACCTTTTGTCTTCGTCTACGGTTTTGTTCTGTAATTAAACCCGCCAGACAGCTGGGTAGTGTAATTTACCTGACCACCTTTATGAATACAATCCACGACAAATATATTGACTGGTCAATTTTGAGAATATTTTCAATCATTATTCTTATAATTTCAGAACGAATGCTCAGAGAGTTTCAAAATGATATTTTGAATTTTTATTGCAATATAATTACTGTCTAATATTTCAATTTCGAGCGAAAAAATCGCTTTGAACAATAGTTGTTTGAAGTTGTAATTCACTATGTAGTTGATACTGTACTATACTTCTGATCATGTTGAATACGTTATGTATTTTAATGACCATCGGATATTGGTTCATTCATCACAGCGGTTTGCCATCAGTGGTAAAGATGGATCTTAGATAGATAGTTCGCATCTGATGTAGACGCTGCTTTGTGATTAGAGATATTTGCGAATGTGGCTTATCAATATTCCAGCGTGTCAAGTGCTGTGAGTTGAGCGTGGAGGTATGGATGGAAACGTCTAAATATGTTTTTTCCCTAGAGTTACTGAACGTGAACTCCGCACATTTCTTATAGCATCCTATAATTTAGACAAACGGGGAAAATCAAGGTTGTTTTATTGAGCTGTTCACTATTGACTTTTAATTGTCTCAATTGAAAAATATTGTCATCTCTTCATTTAAATGAACTGGTAATTTTTCAAGAGAACAGATTCTAATGTATTCCTCTGGCTCAATGTCATGCTTTTTTCTATCTCGTCACATGAACTGAGATATTGCATACGAAAATCAGACAATAGTTGTTCGAAAATCAATTTGAAATCGATAATAGTCTGTAGTCATCATAATTGAGCATAACTATCCGTAAGTATTTAGTTATGATCAATTTTTTCCATCAACATTGAAACTTGATATACAAAATCATTGTCCCACAAATCAAAGATGGTTGGAAAACCCTATGAAAAAAAGATAGGATCGTTCGGGCGGGCAATCTTATCTCACCCATTCTAGTAAAATGTTCCCATATTTCTTCCCCAGATTCCAGGCCGCTCAGGATCTGATCGCTCAGGTCCTCGCCCACTATCCCGATGCTGACGTCGACTGGGAGATGGTACACGATGCCGGCTGCACCTGTGACGACACCGAACTACCGCATCACGTGACATCACGTGACAAGATCAGCCAGCTGTTGTCTGGTACACTGATCGGGCTGCTGGAGGCGCTGCCGTCGCCGCCGACCATCGTCACCATATCAAGGTAAGAAGACATTTGCGAATGTCCGATTAATCTTATGATATACCTGCGCTTGTGGGCGTGTGAAAATGACACCCCACTGGTCTGGGCATCTGCACTGGTGAGTTCGTGAATGTGTTACTTGCGATGAATAGTAAATGACTATACTATTGGATTTGAGTTATACCTGTGCTGGTAGGGTGTGTGAATATGCTACCTATACCGCTGGGTGTGCGAAAATGTTGTGCATTTGTCTCATTACAGATTGATCTTAAAACAGTTGGTAACGATTATACTCTCATGAAATCGAAGGAAAACAAACAAACATAGCCTACTTAATAAAATTATATATTATTATTTTTTCTTAGCTTTCTACCAGTGACGAAATTGGTTACCATACTATCCGTGCTGATCTGACCAACCGTCCTATCAGTGATATGCTACCTGCGTTGATGATTATGCGAATACTGAATATATGCTATACCTACGCTGGCTTCTGAATGTCTAATTATTGTTCTTGACGGCTATATACCCGGTTTTATAAATGATAGTGGATGAGGCGATAGTTGGCAGATTTACTTGTTATCACTCTCGGTCCCGTATTTAAGTTATTTTCATACCTTAACCAATAACTAGCCAATTAATACTTAACTGAGAGTTCGTAAAACCAGCATGTAGTGAGAACTCGTTAATCTGCCGTGCGCTGACTGAACACTATGAGTGAGATATGATATTGTTTTAAATTTGAATAAGACTACAATTTCAAGGTATTTGGTGGAGGAGCCAGGTTTTGATTCTCCTTCTTGGAGCAAGGGCAGCTATTCCCACATTTTTTATTACTTTTTTCAAATCATTTAATATACCGGTATCAAAATCATTAATTCAAGAAATAGTTTCCACAATATTAAGAAAATCATCACATATTCTCCACAATCATCTCTTCAGCGTATCTCAATCTACTTGAATTCTAATATTTTTTTTTTGTATAATAATTAAGTTTTTGATCTTATCACTATATTTGTATAACTCATTTTCACTTTCGGCAATTATAATTCCAAATTCGTAGTAAGCTGGACCTTCATGGTCAGTCATCAAGAAGATGAACAGCCGTCAATAAAAATGATTTTCTCTCTATCTCCATAATTCCTATTGAATAAATTTGAGTTCGATCTGAACAAATGATGAATTTTTATTAATAAGATACTTTCTGAATGTACCGGCAATCCATTTAAAATAATTATTATTCATTGATAAGTGCTTTATTCAATTATATTTAATTCAATAAGTATAGGCTGTGCTAACACAAACTTTATGGTTGAAGAAAAATGACATTGAAATTAAGATGAAATATACCACTGAAACTTCTGTTTGTTCATTGAATTTTAACTTTCAAATGAGAAAATAATGTGCACTCATGTGTTGATATCAGAAATTGCGATGCACTATTGATGTGGAATTGCTGGGTTAGAACTGTGGTGGTGTATCTGACCTCCCATTCGATTCCGTTGAAAATCACAGATTGTACAATAATTATATTCTCAACACCAATAAAAATTGCTAATTAGTTTTGGCAACAACTCTTCGATTGCTCAATTAAACCAATCAACAAAACCGATTAGGTGAAGCATTTTGATGAAATCATCTTGAACTTTTCTACTACAGTCGTCTTCACTAAATTGAAGGAAATTATACAAACGTAACTCAATCATCACGCCATTTGAGCAAATGAATTTTGAACAGGAAAAAACGACGGAAAATTGTCTTCATATAATTTCCTCTCACTTTTTTAATAAAATCTTCTTTTTCATATTCTTTAATAATATGAGTCTGAATAATCAGGTTACATTTGAATTTATTAATATATAAAACGGAGTCAAGATTTGAGATGTATACGAGAACCAAGTCGGGTAAATGGTGGTGAGGATTGAAGTAATTAAGGGTGAAATGGTTTTGTGGTCGGTGATTCAATTAGTAGGCACGACAATTAGAGAAAGAGAGATGCAAGTTGGGTTGTGTTCGCGCTGCAATAACAGAAAGTTCCAAGTTGAAGGCGTCAAGGGAAAAGTGTACTAAAAACTGACGTCAAAACGGTTTTCACTTTCTTACAGAATATAACCATATGAAGAATTGACTTATTATTCAATATGAATGTATGTGTAAAAAAATAAACACAAAATAAATACATTCAACGATATAAAACGAATATTTGCAGAGGCAACTTATATACAAAACGAAAAACATTCAATAAAATTGTGTAACAATAATCATAAACAACAGACAAAAATAAGTATCAGAATGATTCCGAAATAGGAATTTGGTTTTTTCAACGTATCGAAAAGCATATAGAGGAGATACAGACGGCAGTGAATTATACAGTTTAGTTGATATTAATTTCGATAAACATGTTAACCAAATGGAAAATTATTTGTTCCTTGAATTATAGCTATCATCGGAACGATGGCTGAATAATCCGTTGTTTGTGTCTATCATGGCGAGGAAAATTAATAATCCTACATGATTACTGTAGGCCTATAGTTTACACTTTTGCCGCAACACCATCCTTAAAAAAAACATGTATTAGTTTCTGAGGGATTAAAAAAGAGAGAGAGAGAGAGAGAGGGGGGGGGAGAGGGAGGAGAAAAAAAGAGGAAAAAAGGAATAGGATTTATATATATATATATATATATATATATATATATATATATATATATATATATATATATATATAAATGTGTGTATATATATATATATATATATATATATATATATATATATATATATATATATATATATATATATACACATATATATATATATATATATATATATATATATATATATATATATATATATATATATATATATATATACATATATACATATATATATATATATATATATATATATATATATATATATATATATATATATATATATATATATATATATATATATATATATATATTTATAGGGAGAGAGAGAGAGAGAGAGAGAGAGAGAGAGAAAGAAAGATCTCTGATGATAGCGTTAAGTGACTCTGATAATTCCATTACCTCGTCTCAAACTGTGACTTCATTCTATTAGCTCTCATCTCAACTTGTGACTTCCAGTATCGAATGTAATTGGTCCATGAATCTATTATTACTTGAAAACCACCGTTCTTAATCACTCGAGATGAATCTTCTTCACTCTCTTCCGATTGGTTCTTTGTGATTGCTCTATCACGTGGCTGAAATAACACGAGATGGAAAAGAGGAAGAAGAATTGTCTTCCGAGTTTTATCAAATGTTTTGATAGCCACTTAAAGACGGTTTCATTTGTGAATGACTGTAATTAGTTCCGCGTGGATGATTTTTTTCTTTCACAGTTCAATTAAACATTTAAATGTACATTTCTTTGTTGAACGTAAAGTCACAATTCTCTCGCTTCCGAAGGAAAGAAAATGACACATTTTCTTGATACCTTATTCTTGTGATGAACCAATAATGCATGAAGAAATAAAAAGTTCATAAAACCATTCCGTTAAAAATTTCTCACATACTTTCTAATTTCGAGATATATATCGAGAAGTTATAGATTGGGGTTAATATCAATAATCAGTCCAAAGAGATCTGGAAGTTCGGGAAGAAAATAATGGATCGAACACTGAAATAAGTTCGACTGAAATACAGGATGCAATTGTATGAATACAACATACATAACATAACATAAAATGTAACTCATATATAGGCCGTACGAATGAAACATACATTTTGAAACCATTTTATTCACACTCAACGCTTACATATCAAGTACTACAACAATTGCATACAGGTAGTAGACAGAAAGGTACAAATGAACAAATAGGCAAATAATAAAATCAAAAGCTAACAATTATAAACATATTAAAGCAATAGTGATAAATAATTTGATATAAAGTTTTGATATAAAATTTAGAAATGTAGGAATGATATTTTGTGAGTGCGAAGCCCGCATAAGTTAAATCTTGTGCGCGGGCTGTCTTGCTTGAAAAAAATATAATTAGTTTAAATCCGACTCTCAAACTTAATAATTAAGCCATAAGTAAGTATACAAAACAAACAAATACAAAAAAGTTACAAACTAATATAATATCATACACGACTTGACATATTTCATTATTGAGATATTCGAATACAAAATTAACAAGAAACATTTTTTTCAGTCAACAGCTTATTTCTATTGACGTATTCTTCAACAAAGATTACCGGTACCCAATCTTATCTACTTATTCAAAATTGCATATTTTTTCAGAAAATAAATCAAATTCCCGTAACGTCCCACTGTCTCAGTTTTCATTTTTTCGAGTTTGATTCACTCGATTTATTCCTCGAATATGTATTCTCTGAAGAGGAAAATTGAACGAAAGTAACTTGAATCGTATGAAATTCATACTTTTTGTAAGCGCATGATAGTCGATTCAACTTATAAATAATATCATATTTTCACTCAACTGTATGAATTAAGAGGCCTCTTTACATCTTGCCTACCGGCTTGATTGCAGACGTTCGGGACCCAAGTTGGCAACGGAAAACCAATCATCGTATTGCCTTAAAGTTTACGTTTAAATGATCACTAGTATTCAATACGTGCTCTTACGAAGAGCTTTGGTTTGTGGTATGTTTTCAACCCTTTCAAAATGATTGTCAAAAATCAACATATTTCTACCTGTTTTTCATTGTTTTTACGATTTTTTTCGGAGTAATTTAATAGAGAAATATGATTTTCAGTGAACGTAGAGGCACAATATACTCATCGTTGTTTTGTTGAAAAAAGAATTAGACTGATTGGTCGTACCGTTTACCCACCATGTGTTGGGAGCTAAAGGCCTGTATTGACGTTTTTTGTCCTGTTTTGTTCGTTCCCTGCAGGTTTTACTCCTGAGTTGTGAGATGTAAAGTAGCCTCTGAAGATGTATCAAAATTGCAATACAGGATAAACACAGTTCACTATAATACCTTCAAAGTGGTATGCAATAACATCATTAATATTGGCTTTTAACATTTTCAATATCTTCAATATGCAGCTTAAAAATCGTTTTTATAGTTGTTAAATATATTTTCTGCATTATAGTATCGAAAATATTCTGTGTTGCTCCGTTATTAAAATTTTCATATCTATCACCGTTCAGAAGTCATCACCAAAATACTGATATTTCACTGATAACAAAATATAAATATATAAAACCATTCACTAGATTTCATAAATTCGTTGTAACGCTTCGTATCACGCCATCTCAACACAGCATTGCCAGCACTATCTATCCGTCACTATTACAACTAACCCCCCCCCCTCCTCTACCCTTCTTCCCACTCACCCCACCGACGCCTTATGACGAAACACATCGATTTTTACCCCCCGCTGTCGTGTGGGCCGACCGGCGTCGCGTGCACAATGGCGACGTCACTAAAACAACGACGACGCCTGACGTCGCTACGCTTTCGGTCGTAAATAAATTTACACCTCAAAATATACTTTGCATAAGAAAATGTAATATCTGAGAGTAGAGTGAAGATAAAGTGGATGCTTAAATCACTGTTAATTTGCATGTCGTTTGGGAGGTATTTGACTTGGTAACAGTTTACCATTAAAGATGCCACGATAGAATTTCAACTTTGGTTGTGAATGTAATGAAATATACAATTTTTCAAATTTGGCAATTTTAATCATATGAAAACACTACATAAACATTACACAATTATCATGTTATAATAAACACAATTAATTGATATTTCAAAGTGATATTTAAAACACTGTAAGAAGCCTTTCTTATAATTCGTTCATGTTTTATATATTTATATTCTGTATGTATTCCTCTCTGTATTCTGTTATTATGATCACATTCTGTACTTCTGTCTGTTCTTGAACCGTATGTTACTTTCTGCGCCCTTTTACTTTTTGAAAACAATGTTCCATTACGTTTCTCTTGGTATTTGAATCTAAATGAAAGTTTTGACATCATATCAAATATCATGAGGCTTTATACAATTTTTTTATAATTAATTGTGAAACTTTTTACAAGTTTCAACTTGGTTGATTAAGATTTCACCGAATAAATGTAAATTCAATATATTTTCAATAGTTTCATCGTTCCAATTTTTCATCCAATTGATTTATTGTATTATTGAATTACATTATTTTAATGATGTACTGAAATATATTTCCAGAATCCCATCATTTCCTGCACCACCTATCCATTTCCTTCACCTTTTCCACCAGTTATAACCACCTAAAAAAAAAAACCTTTAGTCGTGATTTGAAGTATACACAGACGACCACCAAACATACTTCCCCATCACATCAACTATATGCATAAGTTCATCCAGACAAACAAACAAAAAAAACTGAACTAGTTTTCCTTAATTTTTTCCTCGCCCAACTTTCATTCATGCCATTTACTCTCCACACACTCTATACCCTCTTTGATTATCAACATATTCGTTACCTCCCATATTTTCTCAATGGGACAGTTTTTTACAATCATCGTTTCGACACACGGATTTGCATATACCGTGTACACCGGTTTTCATATAGATTCCTTTTGTTTCTCCACCGTTGTCAGTTTGCGTTATTATTTTTTTGTATTCTTATATTACTTATAGTTATTATATAACCCTCTCTACGTACTGCTTAGCATACTGTGTCATTACGTTAGCGACTGACAACTGAAAAAGGGTTAAATTGATAAAACAGTGCCAGGTATAAGGGTTAGTACCCCTCCTGTATGCAGATGAGAATTGTAAGTTTTTATAATAATATGCATAAGCGCGGCGAATCGGTATTTATATAAGGGATCATATTTTTAGTTGAGCTGCGTGATGTAATTTTAACCTCTGAGTGTTGGTAAGGGTTGTTTTTTCAGAATGTGCCGTTAGAGAGATAAGAGAATATTAACCGATGTGGATTCTGTTATCATTACGTTTTGTCTGAATTTTGAGGATATTTATTCCATGGTCAGTTTTTTAATTGAATCTGTGAGTTGTTTTTTTCACTAACGCTTTGTTAATATTTTAATCTGTGGGTCAGTTTGTTTTCACATTCTTGGTTCTGTATGCTTTGTTAATATTATAACTTTATTTGTTCAGTTTTATTATACATAAATTGGGTAACAAAGATCGTAAATCAAGATATGTTAATTTTTTCAGAAGATACAGATTAGGCTGATAATCAAATCATATTGAAATAACATAATTCAAAATGTAAATAATCCTCGAACAAGCCAACTGTTTGTTGTGACGTTAAGAAAACAATGAATAACTTACACGAATCATCATTCAGAGATTGTATCGATAGTGTTTTAAATATGTGCAACAGATTCGAATACTTGACAGTTCCAAATTAATTTCCTCATAATCAAAATAAAATAAACTTTTGTATATATAACGTGCATAATGAATACGTAAACGACGTAAATTAATCATAATATCACGAACATAATTTTGGTCATGGGCCTATTCAAGAATAATTACAATTCAAATAATGTGTCAGTATAGTTTTCAAAAATGAGTTGAATATCAATTAATGTCGCATCATCTTTTTTCCGATTTTGATATTATCAAGTTTTTTTGCTATTCAAATTCTCACATCTAAAGTTCAACATATATGGGATTATTAATCTACGATCCATATATGCCAAGAAGCGTGAGAACATATCAACCCACCTGTATCCAATCTCATCCCCTTCATCCCCCTTCTTATCTCTCACACATCCCATGTCTTTCAGGTCTACGTGGATGATAAAAACTCTGACACTCTATTCTCTATCATAAGCCAGCTCTATAAAGACTATTTCGCCCCGTATGCAGATAAGTAGATCTAGTGAGTGTTTTGGGTGGGGGGGGGGAGGAGGCGGAGAAGGAATAGGTGTAAAAAATACTCTTAAGAGAAGGGGTTGATATCAAGGCTATAGCAAATACTACATGCACATTGGTGGGAATAAATTAAAATCGATTTTTCAAATTTAGAACGTAAATTGATTGGTTTGATATGACACGATTTCAATCGGAATTATATTATGGTATGTATATGTCGAGTCAATTTTGATAGAAGTTACACTAGTTTTTTTTTCGTAGTATCTGATCAATTATTTGATGCTTCAGAAAAATCGAATTACAATGTTGGGCTAGAGGCTGTAGAATTTCGTTCTACACATGGAATTCAATTTATTGTTGAAAATGATATTTCCGATGAATGGTGATATCATATTTCACTAGAGCCCTACATACAGATTCAAAGTTCTCTATGTATTATTTTATCATCATGGCCCACGCGCAATATCGTGATCTTGACCAAACAAATAATAATTTCAATCAACTGAAAAAATCAATATGAACATGTAATGTATATTTAAATTAGTGTTGCCGTTCGATTTCGATATTTTCGAACCATTCGATATTTTATACTCTGATTCGATATCAAGTATGAATATTCTATGAATACGATATCGAAACAGTGATCGCTATTGGTTGAGATAGTTGAAGTCGATTGAAATAAGAAATGCTTGAGTAGCAAAAAGCTGCACTTAAATGAATGAAAATAAACTCTCAGGAAAAATTGTCGTATCACTATACCCCTGGGGCATTCAAACATTAACCGAGTACTACCCATATAATACATGGACAAGACTTTTGTCTTACAATCGTCAATTATTTTGATTCGATTAATTATCGATTGAAAATTAAGAACCACAACCCTTTTATATAACCTGAACAATTTATTGTGCGTATATACCCCTATATACTTCATTTTGTTTCCTCACTTCCCTATATTTTCACTTATCTTCATCATATTTATAATTACTCCATTTGAATATATATTTATCTCCATCTGATATCAAATATCCTTCTCCTACTATTACCCTTCCTGAACAATCTAATTTTCTCATGGATCTATCTCCAATATTCCCTGTATCATAGTCCAACAATCTTACATCACATATCTACTCTGTACCAATTCTCACCTGCCTTCTTTAAGGGTTAAATTCACACCCCTTCCACGATCTGATCTGCATATACGACCAACATATTCAACCCCGTTAGAAACAACCGTACCTTACCTTACATAATACTGGTAATAATATGCAACTCTAGGATGGGGATGCATGAATTTAAATACAAACAGAAGGGGTTTTATGATTATTTCCGTAAGTGTGACGGACAAGATTTTGTCTGGAAAGGGGGGCAGGGGGTCATCCCCTCTCCAATATTTTCAGACTAAAAATAATGCATCGTTTTTTTTTCTATTAGTCTCTCCTCTTTTGATATTTCCATATGACGCCTGGCTGTAAATGAATGTGTGTGCGTTACAATGGGTAAAAAGTTGTATTCGTTAACTCAAAAGATAATGGATGGAGAAGGGGTTGAGAAGGAGGAGGTGAGAATGGAAGGGAGGGAAGGGGTAAGGGGGATGTTCTCATCTGCATGTAGGATATTTAGTGAGGCTACAGGATTAGATCGGTCAACCAGTTTCAGCTTAGATACCCTGAATATAAGTTCATAAAACATCGTTTATAATAGGTATCATCCCAGTGTGAATTATCTCTTGAAGTTTTTGTGTTTTATTTGTGTTATTAATTACAACGATTAATTACTTTTTTGTTTGCGTAACAAAGTGTTTTTGTTTTCTTTTTGTGGATATATTTTTTTATCATCATTTCGTGTATTCTCTATCCCCTCCCCTAATGAGGAATCACATTTCAGTATGCAAATGCTACTTCTCCTCTCCCCCCTACGTTTTTTTTCAACCTAATTAATTTCGGCTCTGCGTTGGTCATCTTTTTATTACTTTTATATTACCTCTCCCCCCCCCCCCTACCGCCTCACCTTCACTTATATCCACAACGGACATTTCACCATTATACTCAACTTGAGTGATAAGAATTTTAGTCAACGTGTGCTTGTTTGATTTCAAGACATTTTTTCATTTGAATACAATGTTTTCGTGTATTACTGTATGTTCTAGTGCTCATTATATTTCCACTTCACCCTTATTATTGAATTCATTATTTCGTTGTGTTTGTACTTAAAATGGTAAATACCAGGCGTATTGGGAATAGGGATGGAAAACGGCGGTATTCTGTTTTCCATCTTCGTCTTATAAGATGTACGCAATTAAGAACAACGAAGGATGGAATAACGACTTATTCAAACGAAAAGAATTATAAGACAATATTTCGAGAACTAATTGTTTGCCGTAATTTGTTTGCTCTGAAGAGTATTCAACATAACGAACAGAATAAAGTCGAACTATTTCTAAAAAAGGTTCATATTTCAATGACTTTTTATTACTTTTTTTGAATGTTTTCAAAAACTTACGTTTTGAAAAACAATTTCAGAAATGTATGCATGTGTACATTTTGAAAATTAATGTGTTAATATTTCGTGTATTCAATCATCGTCTAAATATCTTTACTAAATCAAGTATTTCATTTTGTATATTAATACAATTTTTACAATACATAGATTTGAAAATACGTATTGCTAGAAATTGCCAACATATTGAAGAATACTATCATATTATATCGAATCATATATTGATTGAATATCCTCAACAACATTATTTCATCAAGAATAAAGAATTATAATTTGTGAAAACATTAAAATGAGTTTCAGCCTACACTTGCAACATATGCATTATGTTCTATTTATAATGTAGGCATATACTTATTCGTTGTGATATGACATGAATGACACGTTTATCAAAGGTAGCCGCCTTCTGACTTTGGCTTTTATATCATTCCAATGTCTTGATTCAGTCTGACCCCAATAGAATCAAGAAATGGCTGAGTCAATCGATAATGATCTTAGCATCTCACCGATTATTTGTCAAACTCCAATGTTGTTCTGATTTTCAAAATGCAAGTTCAAAGTGTCATTTCAGAATAATTTCCAATTTGTCTGTTTTGATTTTATGTTGAAATGATGTAAAGACAATTGTAAAAGAGATGACTTTCAATTATTTAATAACATTTGAGGTAAAAATTACCACTTAGAATGAACTTTGAGCGTGAATAAGAGAAAACTGAAACTGATTTATTCTCGGACTAAAATAGTAGGCCTATAGGCCCTATTCATCAATTATTCAATTTTCCACGAGATAATATTCTTTCCGATATTATTCCTGCGAATCTGTCTACAAATATTTACTTGGAGAAAGGTTATAAAAGATACCGTATTTTATATACCGGCGGTGTTGCTAGCATCTCCCTATACGTATATACACTTGCCTTGAAAAACTCATTTCTCCACATTACACAGTTATGATATATTTCATACATTTTCATAGTCCATCTCATCATTATTTTTCTTTGTTATTTTTTTCCTTCTCTCCGTTCAAAATGGCTGCATTCACATATACGCCCTCCCTCACCACCAATCCTCCCACCCCCTCTCCTATAGTTTTTTCTCTCCCCTAACCAACATACAATCCCACCCAAACCCACCCATCTAACATCCCATCACATCTTCGCGTACCCCACTGACATTAGGGTGGGAGGAGAGGGTGGGATTGAGATAGAAGAGCTAGATTGAAGGTGAGGGGGGGATGGAAGAGAGGAAGCAAAGAACGAAATGGCAAGGAATACGGAGCTATAAGGAAAAGAAGTATAAATAGATGGGTGAAATAGCATTAAGGTAAAGGAGATTCATATGAATGGAGTACCTCGTTTGGTTGTTTTTTTGTTGACCTCTTATAGTAGCGAAGAGTGTATACTCGTTAAGGATGGTTTTCCATGCGATCGTCAAGTTTTTTAAGGGCCTATTATGCGAGAGTATTTCGAAGTAAATCTGTGTAGGGAATCTTTTAGCGATTTCTTGCTTTAGGTTTATTTATATCTTGATGATATTATTCGGTTTCTGCCGTCAAGGATGTATTCGAATATCCGTGTGTCGAGTTCAACTGGAGACTTGATGTTATTATCTCATTTACCGTGTGTGGTTGAATCGCACTTATCTCGGTTTAATCTTAATTTGTTATCTCTGAATTCCATTAGCTTCTAGTTTTATTTTAGATCTCTCTCTCTCTCTCTTCTTGAAATGCGTTACATAGATGAATTGATAGTTTATATTAATTGTCACTACCAGTAGCATAAATTGAATCGCGAAAACAAAATCGCGAAACAAGTATAATTTGAACTTGTTTGTCTCATCGAATGTTATGAATGTGTTGGAGAACTACATTCATAATTTTAGTCTCTATTAAATTAGTTCATGATCTATTAAGTGGACATAAATAATCATAATTATCAAACAAGTGTGTATTTATGGACAAACACAATTAAAATGATGGATAAATGTCGAGGCATGTTGAGAAAAAGGTATGAGAATTACCAATCTGTCTCTCTTTTGAACGTTTATTATTTTTGATATACAATCGAATGTTTGTTTATGATTCGAAAAAAAACATGAATCACCAATACTTCTATTTGAGTGACGAACTGTCTTAATGAATTAGATATTTGATAATAATAATAATTTTCTCTTTTGGTAGATCCACCTACCATTGTAACTAAAACTCCATGTAACTATTCACCCCTATAAAAATTGATTTCTTCACCATTCTGATTACTATTTTTATCGTCACTTTTGTTCACCCCTACCAATGCGAAAATAAAAAAAATCTAAAACACGATCGAAATTTCGCATAGGATTTATTTTTAGACGTCTTCCTTTAAGAAGCTCTCTTCTCTGTTGAGAAGGGGGGGGCGCCCTTTTCTCATCTCGTTCTCGAACCATTTCACTCTCCCCCCCTTCCCGGACCTCTCCCACCCACCCTCTAAAGCACTTTTCCAATCTCACATACACACACGTCTTCTTGGTACAAGCCACCCGCAACGCATCAAAAATCCAACCATATGCATCATTCACGAGTCGAAAACCACCCTTAAAAGCTGGTATATGAACTAATACCCCTGTAGTTCATACCCATATAAGTCAAGCCTGATATTGAAGGATTTCGCATCATCTTAGCTATCAGCAAAAAAAAACAGACGGATTTTATAAGGAAACTAAGTTGGTACAGATAATCAATAAAAGAATAAGTGCAATCTTTTATAGTTTATTTTATGGTTTGTTCCATTGCTGATTTGTTTGAATTTGGAATGTAGTAAGTATATTGAGAGCAAAATTCAAATTTATTATCAGTAATGCTGTTATTCAAGAAAAATAAATATTTTAATGCCGGATCTTGTGTATTGAGTAATATCCCTGAAATGCTTTTAATCATATTGGGTCCACAAAATATACGGGGATTTTATTTTAGAATCAGAAAATAATGTAGACATTTCGAGAAAAATTATTGATACATCTTTTCTTACGTTTGACAATGTTACATTAATTACTGTGACATATTTAGACCTGGATTTTTTTCTTAATTGCTGTACTTTTCAGTAGCGGAGATGGAGCAACTCTGTTTGAATAATTTTATACTCCAGCCTGGAAAATGAATATGAATATTTATATATTATGTAATAAACATAATATCTGAAACTGATCATGGCAATGTTACTTCAAAACTGTGGTTAAAATACATCAAAAAAGGAAGATCGGAACAAAATATTGAGTTGTACTTTTCAGAATGTATGATGATTATCATTCGATTTTTACATTTTACTTTCTTTTCAACATGTTTCAACCTTTATAAATGTGTGTATTAACTTGGATTGTTTCAAAGCTTTAGTGAATCACTACTTTAGGTCTAAGAAGAGTGTTCCAAGAAAAATACCACAATTCTTCAATTCATTAGATAACGGTATTAACCGTATATATCGAATGAATCATGTAAACGTTTTCTAAATTCATATATCTGAGGATCCATTGGAATATGCTCAAAGTTGACCAATTTTGAACCATTTGGAATGAAAGAATTGTTATTGGAGTACAGCCAATCGGTGAAAACTGTATAATATTTTGATATTTAAAAAGTATTTTTTCCAGTGATTTGACATCAATAGGCCATTTCATAAACTCATTTTAATGAGCAATAATTATTGGTATTTCTGAATTTATTTTATAGTTACTGTTTCTCTAGAATACGTACTGATTATTTTCTCACAATATCTATTATCGTTTTATAACTTTGAAATTATCATTTCCTAAAAAGAAATGTCAGTCACTTTATACGAATTTCTACTGCATACCATCATGAATTACCTGGATCCTAGTTAACTAGTGCGCTTGTGCGATTGCCTAAAAATAAATCAACCTATGATTCAATCTAATCAACTCAATCGGTGTAACCAACCTGACTATATAAACTTATGTATACGTGAACTATGAACATAACTATATAAATTAATGTGTGTATCTTTTCTTCGACTATGATTCACGACCACCGTGCGTCTATACAGTCCATACGTCGAAATAAAATTATTAAATATCTTCGATTTCATCTTCATTTTTATTATCAACTCCAAATTTGAACACTGTTTTGTTCTAGAGGCGAGTAAATCTTTGCGTCTAGGTCTATGAATGTATCTATATTTTTTCGATTCTTGTTATACCTTGAATGTTTCAATCTACCAAGTAACTCTATATAGCATCAATTCTCTTTTTTCTCTCGCTTGCTTGCTGACTCTGGAAGTAATTCCATTCGGTGCTCTCCTCTCTACTCACTCGGCACTTCCATCTCGCTCGTATACTCGAGGCTGGGGTGCACGTCGTCTCATCTCTTAGCTTAGGCGTTAGCTGTGCTTTCTTCGTCGTCTTCTCTTCGTTTTCTCCGTGCAAAGACTTATTGCTTCGAAACATCCGCCATCCGCAGTTTCTCTCCCTCCTCCCCCCCCCCCCCCCGCCGCTTTTCACTCCCCCCCCCCCCCCCACCACCACCCTATTCTCCGCCCGAGCCCTGCTGATGTCACGTTTTCAACCCCATCACATTTCACGTCGAAGACCGGCTTACATCTATACCAGAATCTTTCAAATTATTTGTGATACTTTTATTGGGAAATTTTCTGTCAGTTTTGTCGATTTTGTCAGTTTTGTGAGAGGATTTTGTATAAAGTTTCGATGTTAAAAAAAAAATTGGCGTCTGTTGCGGACGTTTTTTTTATGTGAAATCGAAATTTCGGAATTTTGTTGACACTATTCACTAAATACTTCTCATAATGAATTTTTTCACCATGATTAATATCTCCATATTATTACAAATGTATAATAATTTTCCAATTTTAATATTTCAATTAGTTTATTGTACTTTCATTCAGAATAATCAAATAAGTATGAGCTTGAATGATTTTCAATTCTTCATTCTCTATTTTTCTTCAGGAGTGGTTGATATTTTTTTTACACGCACTTTTTTTCTATCATATCAGATCTAATTAAAAATGATATAAAGATACGTTTCTTGAAATGTTTACCTGAGTTTTCAACAAAAATGATTTGAAATTCTCCTTACATATCTTCAGTTTTTTTTTTCATTTCTGATGTAAGTTTGCCTTCTATCTCCCTCAAATCTGACTTGTTTCAAGGCTTTGACTTTTGTTACCCGCTGTAGCGTACAATATTACGACGTAACCACATCAGAATCTAACCAGATTGCAATTGCTTCGCCCTCCGTAAGAAAGTTGGCGGTTCCGATCGACCGTCTCTTCTATATCCATTAGTTTTATCGGTCGGATGTCTTGACCCGTCAATATTCGTGATACGCAATAGGTTCTTACATTTTATTGAATTATATATATATATATATATATATATATATATATATATATATATATATATATATATATATATATATATATATATATATATATATATATATATATATATATATATATATATATGCGAATCTAGTATTGGTGAATCGACTTTCATGATCGACCATGTTCTTGGATAGAAGAGACGGTCGATCGGGATATCAAACACGAACCATTCGAGATATGAGGCACACCAGCGTCTAGATGGTTGAGTACAAGAAAATTGGTGAATGCCAAAATATAGAAATCTTTGAACTAGAGTCTAGTTGCATGAGAAATGTGACTAATGCCTATTTTTTTAAAAATGAAATTTTTGACGATAGTATCTTCTTACATATGTATGAACTTTGTTTCGAAGACATTTCCAAAACTTGATTTTTTAGTAAGTTCTATAATAAAGCTGGCCATGACCGATTCCTATTCCACCTCTTCACGATATGAGTCATACAGACACTTGTGAAACCCATGAGGTGAAAGAAAAAAAAGAAAAGAATTATCATAATCAATTATACACCAGGGCACACTATTCATTTTCATAACTGAAATTACTGTCAACATTTCAATGGTGACCACCAAATTTATAAAATATACTTACATTTGCCACATTAGATTGCTTCTGATGAGATGCTATTGTAAAAATATGTCAATATTTAATTACGATCTATATAAAGTGAAAGTTTAATTCTCCTTCATCATTCAAATTATATATATAAACATTCATAAGAAGTTAATAGATTCTTAAAAATACATCTCTCTTTAAATCTTAATGTGACTAATTGTAAAGTTAATCCACTTTCAATAAACAAACAACTTAGGTAATTAAAAGAGACGATTCGCATTCGAAACGAATCAATACCAGCACCTATTATCTTGGCACGTATCTCCCTAATTTTCACAAACGTTCAGCAATTGACTCCGCTTATTTGTCTCCCCCCCCCCCCACCCTCCCCACCCTCCCCACTCACCGCGCTCGGCGACTCCAAGTCTACAGACGGGGTTAATAAGTTTTACGTTTACCCTAGATTGCTTGTGACTCATTAGCGACTGGGTTATTAGTACAGTAGTACTACTATTATCGTAAGGGGGTGGGCGTCGGTAGAACGGGGGGTGTAAGAGTAGGCATGCGCAGTGACGCGTTTTCGTTGGGTTCGTTAAGAAAAACCGACGCCTCCCCCCCGCCTTGCGATACTCGTTTTCTTTATTATACTGGAACAATGTACGACGGCGTCCCACGACGGTGCTGTAAATTAAATTAATTAGAACTCTACAGGTGGGTGGTGGTGGGTTCTTTATTTTTTCTTTCTCTTTCGTATTTACCCCCGTTAAGAAAAGTAGAAAGAAAAAGGAAATTGTTATTGATTAAAAAAGAAAGAGGAAGATAATGTGTAAAGTTCGTTAACTTTCCGTATTCTAGCTTTATTTTCTTAGGATTTTGTTTTTTTTTTGAGAGAGAAAGTTTTAAATGTTTCAAGTGGTGTGTAAAGTGGAAAAGTTTTTAGTTAGATTCAGCAACTCATTTATGTTGTTATCAATTTGTTTTTAAGCGTTTTTTTTGGGGGGGGGGAGGCAGTTTTTATTTGTTATTGTTTTATTCCACTGTTGGGAGTCATAATGCGTTACCAATTGATTGTTAGCTTCTACAGAAATTGAAACAAAATTTCTTGATTGTAATATGCTTTCTTGCAATAAGGCTTCTTGTGTATTCTCTTAGTACTATTCGATTAGATTTCATAACTATAATTTCAGAAAATATGTCATATATAATGAATATATAAAGATATAGGTATAAATTATATATTTGAAGATTTATTTCACATCATGTAGAAATATATATATATTTTATTTACACACACATAGATATCGATATATACATATATATTTATATATATATATATATATATATATATATATATATATATATATATATATATATATATATATATATATATAAATATATATATGTATATATATATATATATATATATATATATATATATATATATATATATATATATATATATATCAACATATGTAATGATAAAAATACCCAACGATACATTCCGATGATATTTCATACATATAGATAGTTGAATATGAATGCTAAAATTCATGAAAGTTGAATATATTTATATTTGAATCTGATTAATCGTTAATCTTAAATTTCGAAACTCAATCAAAACCTAATTATCTATCTCAAGCGAATATTCCTAATCAAAAGAACAGGTTTTGATAGTGATATTCATGAAAATATTCGATCATCTCACTCCGAAGAAACTGCAACCCCTAGCCCGTATAGATCAACAAACCACCCCTATGAAGCAGGTATCAGGTATACAGCATTATGCAGGTTCTATTGCCAATATTATTATTATTATTATTGATTTGTATTTATTGACGATGCGGTCGGGAAAGTTTTTGAGTGCCCCTCTTTTTACTTTTCACAACAATGGAATAATAATACTCTAAACATACTCATGAATTGTATGACGATGTTTTGAAATGAGATATATTGAAATTGCCCTCGGGTATGAAGTATTGCTCATTTCATTGATTTTTTGCATTCATGATTAATTTTTGTCAATGTATATTGGATTTTAACGACAGCCGTAATGATCAAATTCATGATCAAATTTAGATCGTCAACTTCTTTTCCGTTATTGGTTTCATGTTGAAATCAATAACTTTTTGGTCAAATATGTTATCACGGTGATAAAAGAATGTATAAACCTTCACGTTCTCTATGCATTCATATTCAAAAAAAAATATGTGATGAAGAAAAATAGGCCTACTATCAATATTAGAATTTTCTGATTTTAATTTATGAAAAATGGATAGGCCTATGAATTGAAAAATAATTCATGAATAAAATGTTTTGAAATAAATTGGGAGAATACCCAAATTGTACTTGTCCGTATTTTGTATCAATCTTTTTTTCTGGTTTTCCGTGTCTTCTTCTCCATATATTTTTTCATAATGCAACTTTCGAAAAAAAAATAGTTGCCGTATTCTTCAAGTGTTTTTGAAATTCATTCAGCAATGATGTGAGAAAATGAAACCAGATTCATGTGTATAATTGAATATCTTTGAGTGAAATCCACCATCAAATCTCAATTCTTCCTTTAAGTGGTATATATGTACAGCATTTCATTTCCTCTTGATTAAACATAAACATGAATTTCGGTCTATATTTTACCATCATTCTATTCAAACGTGAAACTATCCGAAATCTGAACAACACAACAACAGTCACAAGATGAACTTTAGAATGAATTTTGATCAATTTTCCGACACGTATCTTTAAACATCCAACAATTTAGTCAGGTCTGATATTCAAATAAGAGATCAACCCATATTTGTGCATATGAATTTTCTACCGTTTTGTATGGCACATAATAATAGTAGGGGTTGAAGGGTAAGGTCAAAGGTCTAAGGGTTGATATTGATGGACTGAGAACATATTCTACCCTTTCAGTAATAAGATGGGCATGGCCATATATTAGTTGGGTACGATTCACGCGACGTTTTTATAGCCATGTAGATTCAAGCTAACACTACTTTTCTAAATTATTCTACTCTAAATGTATATTATACATTATTTAATCGTTGTACTTTTACTTCTCTACGTAATTTGTATTTGATGTTTGGAACACATCAATCCACATAAATACTTGTGATAGATAGTATTGAAATTCATTTCGAAACAGAATCAAAATTTGGAATTAGTTTCCATCAACCACTTATGATTGCCGTATTTATGTTATATGTGTTTTTACGTAATGAATCAGGCAATAAATATAATAATTGGAGATGCATCAAATAATTTTGTGAACTTATTTCCACATTAAAAATGATTTTTTTTCTCTCTTGTATCTTGTGTTTATTCAATTCATTATCAGATAGTAGAGAATAATGGAATCATTTCCAAAATAATAATTCCACTTTTATTATTTCATTCATGAACTGAAATCGAAAAACGTAAATACACAGAGGAGATATAATTTCAGTAAATTTTTGTTTCAATTCGGTGTATAAAAATGTAAATATATAATAAAATATAAAATATATAATTGAAAGAAACGTGTCATTTATTTTTAAGACTTCTGAACTATACAAGTTCTGTGTACGGGACTAAATTATAATAACCTCAATGAAAATGTCCCATATAAAATGTATACCGAGAGCGTTAGCTAGAGGTGTGATGGGAATCAGGTATGGACCCTAAAGCGGCACATAACGCGAGCATAAAAGCTTCTATTAAACGAAAGGGTGAAACCTTGTGTTAGTTATGTTAATCACGCGACACCTTGGAGCACAACATAAGAAGAATCCTGAAAAGACGAACGGGAAATATATTATACTACACACTCATTCCATCAGTTTCTTTTATATGACGTTAAAAGTTTTTTATTTTTGCAATAAAATACATATTGAATGATACACCATATGAGATGTTGCTGCAGGTTTACAAACTTTTTTAACTGTTGAATTATAGGTTCTATCTGTTTCACTATTTGAAAGGTGATATTTTAATTCGAATATGTTGATTCTGTCAAAGTAACATTTTATTGAATTTAATACATTTTAGAATAATGAATGATGAATTTGACAAAACAATTGCATGTTAAAACACAATATGAATAGATACTACGATTTTTGTCTGAAAAGTCCAACACTTTAAAAATTGAAAAATTGTTGAAAATTGAAATATGTTCACAATATTTCTCGATAAAACCGAACATGTGATAGTTATTTGACCTTTTTGACCGGGTCCTTATACCATAGATTATATTATTCAATCATTAAACCGATGGCAAACATATTTTTATAACGAATAGAACGTATATGTATTCATTATATGTATATTTTGTCCATACGTTAACAAGAAATGAGAAATATTTAATATATGGTTCATTTAAAAATCCATCATCACCAAAGTTGTAATAACGGTGTGAAATACGGACGTGTTCGCTGCACTGGCAGTATATTCAAACATCAAAATATATTGAAAACATTATTCCCTCGGAGTAAAATCATAAAAAAATTATCAACATCACAAATCTTATTTCCTTATTATTTTTCTCATTAGAAATCAATTTGTGAAATCAATTTGCTGAGCCGTAATATTTTCATCTCCCATTTTCCCTCATCTCTTATCCGGTCTGTTGTTAAAGCCACGCGCATCTTCTACTACGCAACTCTGCCTCGCCTTATCATATAGGCAACTCCGTGTGCAGTGAAAGCTCCCCCTGGTAGCTAGACTACCTTCCTAGATGGTCGATAAGACTATACCCAACCCAAGGGTTGGAGAATCGTTACAATAAGTTTGAGGAAAAACTGTGTGAAGAAGTTATTTCAATTTTACTCACATGTATTTTATATTTGCGTATTTGACTTTATTATGTGGTACATTATTTGAATACACCAAAATTACATTCTGATGTTTGATTACAATTATTTCAGTGATATTTCTTAACAGAAATTCGTTCGAAGAATAATGAATTGGGCCTACTGAAGTAGTATCTATCATGGATCTCTTTTCAGTATTTATTCAGATCTTTATTTTACTCAATTTTTTCATCTGCGTGTGATTTTGTTTTCGAAATTAAATTCAAAATTCAATGTGATATTTCGTTCCGTATCAGATATTATTCTACGCATTCCAGGGATAATTTTCTTCTCTTTGAATATAATTTATTTCAACCAGGATGACAACTCATGCAAACTAGTTGATATGCTAATATAATGCATTAGCTTTTGATCGATGGGTTCGAAGGTTTTCAGTATCAATATTTTTTGATAGAAATATGTCGGACTCGATAGATTCTATGTAGTATTATTTATTTTATTTGTAAATACATATGAAAATGATTCACCATTTCCCCGGCCATGCATTTGGAAGTACTACATCAACCGCATACAAATTCAATAGAATTATGAATGAACTATAGTTTAAAGATATTTTTCAAGTTCCACATCATGAAAACAAATATTCACAACAATTCCAAATGGAATGGACGTTTTTTTCAAATCCATATTGTATTTATATTTCTCAAACAACTATGCAGCCTTATATTTTATTTTTTTTCGTGGTAAAGTTTTCTTAGCGATGTAGTTTTTTGACGTCTATACAACACAAGTTTGTGGGAAAACTCCCATCCCCTCCTCTCTCTCTCTCTCTCTCTCTCTCTCTCTCTCTCTTTCTCTCTCTTTCTCTCTTTCTCTTTCTCTCTCTCTCTTTATCCCCTCATGATTTCATTCCTAGTTTTTGCGTCCTTGTTTTATTATATTGATTATTGTGAATGCTAAAAATAAATCGTGGGAAAACGTAGAAAATACAACTAGTATGGCCTACACTATTATTTATAAGACCGAGTGAATGCAAGTAATATATTTTTTCTTAAACAAAACGTGGTTATCGTTCATTGGAAACTCAACAATTATATTTTTATTCAAATTAAAAAATGCAGTGAAATGTAGAAATTTGAAATATCTGCGTAGCTTTCAATATGTCGCATCGTATACCACAGAACCACAGTACCGTACATGTATTTGGTCCATTCATAATTTTATTTCATTTCATTTATATCTTTCCATTCTCGAAATCGAAATAGAATATAGCTTTATAAAGTTCTAAACGTTCCAAGATACCATTTGTCCATGTATTTCACTGTTGCTGCATGATAACAAAGTGTGTAATTATTTTCATTTTTTTCAACTATATAATTCCTTGGGAAACGAAGTCAAATTATGTTAGGGCTCGAGTCCCGAATAAGGCATGGGTTTTCTCACATCACCTTTGTATGATCATATGATTATGAAATAACCCTAGAAAATAACATATCTGTTATTGGGTCGTTCAGCTAACAATAACCATCATCCATTTCATAATTCCCAAGAAAGCATATAATGTATTTCCATTTTCAACACGAATAAACAGATTTATATTAAACTCCCGTTATCAAACACCCCCACCCCCTTTCTGCCTCACAAGTCATTTTCTCCACCCCCTTCTTCCCCTCCATCATCGTATATATCACATTAAGGAAATTTATTATTTTCGTTTTTTTTTCTTCATTTTCGTTTTTCTTTTCGTATTGTTGGCATTGTACCTGATGGGATGTCATCAATCTCTTTATCTATCGGTTCGTTATGTTGGGTATCTTGTGTTGGCTGCAGTCACACGACGCCTACCGACGCCTATAGGAACGTCGTTACCGAACGCGTGATGGATGACGAGATTTAACGGAGATACGTCGTTGTCGACGTCGACGTTGGAAGAGGAGAAGTAGAGTGTAGTAGTAGACGTCGTATAGGAAACAAGGGTGTACAATATGGATTAGATTTTTGATAGTTTGAGGAGTCGGTTGATGACTTGAGCTTTTGAGTTCGACTTGCGTGATGCATTTTTGTATGCTGTATCGAATTTTTCCCAAAAAATTGCATTTCCGAAAAAATTGTCAACTTTTCCAAATAATTTTTGGGAAAAATCCAAAAACTACTCCCAAAAAATGCATCCAAAATCTCCCGAAATTTCGAACATATTTTTAAAAAAATGAAAATGAAAAATTTTAACACACAAAACTCAATTTGAATATTTTTCAGGAAACTGCTTTAATTGTCTCTGGTTCGAAACAGAATTGAGCAACCAAGTTAAACGTTGGTAAAAACCAAAGTTAAATTCTCAAGAGTCGCGAAATATCAATTGTTTGATGATAACTTTTGAACGGTATGAGATATCAAAATTCTAATAGACGAGAAACACAGATAATTATAATAGCTTCAAGATCTTATAAGTTATGACTATTCAAGTCACGTTGTATAACTGTCAAGCGTCGACAGCCAAAAAGGTTTTTTGTCTGTAAAGTTATGGACTCTGATATTCCTCAGATTCCTTTTGTGTAGTATTTGTATCATCAAAATAGTTTGTAATAATTATTGATAATAACCAAAAAGCCAGTATTGTGACTATAGTTGACTGATATATCAGTAGCTATATTCCTCTTTTTATGTAATATCAAGTAATTTTCTCAACCATGTACTATATTGGACACCCTTACGACAGAGGCACGTCTTTTTTGTCAGATTTCTTGTTAAAAAAATTGTCTATTCCAAAGAAAGGGAACGACTAAGCCATGCATGCGAAGCGCTTGGAAACGATTTCTACGGGGTTTGGTATAATATAATATATAGTAATGGTTCTGGGTGAGAAACAGCAAACAGACAGACAGACAGACAGACAGAGAGAGAGAGAGAGAGAGAGATACAAAGTAGACAGAGAAATATGAGCCTTTTTAATCGCGAAAACTATTCGTGATGCGTTATGATAAAAGAGTTGGAGGATCCGATCGAACGTCTCTAGAGTAGATGAGTAGGAACGATTGGGAGTGTAAACTCGCCAACAATTGCTTACTCTTCATAGGGGTACTCGATACTAACATCCGAACCAAATTGAATATGTTGTATTTATTATGTTTTATTATGTATTTATTATGGGGTGGTAAGATCGCCCTTGTGGTGCCCCGTCCAAACGATCCTATCTTTCATCCATAGCCTTAATTGGGGAACAATGATTTTGTATCAAGTTTCGATGTTATTAAAAAATATATATTATGTTTTGAGACTTGAATATATTTTGAAGCAATGTTTCGTTTTCAATTTGTCCAAAATTATTTATAAACACAACACATCTTCATCCGACATATCTTGAAAAATCGTAAAAAGTTGGGCTATTTATCGATAAAATCAATTGATTAATTTTTACATAAGTTTAGTCAAATCATAGTGACCATGTAAATTCAGCTTATTAAAATGAAAATAAAAAATATAATCACCGAGTGGTATTGTTCAATATAAAATAATGAATCATTATCAGTATTTCTGAGATGTCAATTCTCTTTTTCAAAGGCCACTTCTTAGGACACTATTTTCTGAAAAAACTGACTAATTAGGTCCTACTGCATTACCAAATCGTAGAACAAACCGTGGGCCTACCGTAAATCATGCATCGGTGGGAACAACGACTATAGGAAATTAGGAGCCATCGACTCCGCCAACAGCTAGATTATTTTTCGAGGCTGAGAAAAACCATGTGAAAATGAAAGAGAACGTACCTATTGATATGTGACGGCAGAATGTTAATAAAATCTCATGTTTCATTTTAGAATTGAATATGTGAATCATATGTGAATATGTGACTTGGTTGAAGATTATTTGTGAAAAATAGTATAACAAACATGTATACAATTATTTGATTCGATCTAGAAAAATGAATAGTTTACATCTCTTTCTCAATTGCATTGCCAGGACTTTCAGAATTGATTACATATTCAAATTCAACGTTTAATATATTCTCATTAACTCATCTGTATGATTACAGTTTATCGTCGCATAGCGTGATACCATTTTTTGTAGTCAAAAGGAAGGGTAAATACGTATACTTGAATACATCTTCAATTTACTATGAAGCTATTTTTTCCACTCATTTTCTATTCGCTTCAATATGCTCCCACGCCATCCATTACTATACCAACTTTACAGACTTCCGTTTGGGGACGACGGCGTTAATAATTATTATACATTATGTTTTTATACGCGTTTTGATTGCATAGAAAATGATCTTAGGGGCTGGTTGAATGTATGGGTTAACGCCTATAATGGCTAGTCCTGATGAAAGTACGAAACTTGAAAATAAACATACGGAAAGTTGAATAATGTGTAGAGTTCTTCTTGAATATTGTTCTGCACTGTACATATTTGAATTATTGAAAATTATAATGAAATGAAAGTTAACGAGCATTTGAAAAAAATATCGATTTCGAATTTGTCACACGTGTTAATTGAGTTTCTGAAGAATTTTTCAGTTTTCGTAAATGAATGTGATATAAATATACATAATCATGAAACTATTTAATATACAAACTCTCATTACTTTATTGGCAAATGATTTCCAAAGCTTTATTCTTCAGTGCAAACTATCACACAGTAGACGACAATTATTTTGAGAAAAAATAACATTTTCCATCAGAAATATATTGAAAGCTTATTAAAATATGAATAGCAGTACCATTTAAATAAAATCAATCGCTTTTATCAATTCTAAGCATTTTCTGAACACATATTTTCACATCTTTACATATGCCACAAAAAACACACACGCTTCATCACACGAGATAAATACGTGTACATTACGTGCAAAGGTACGTGTTTTATATACATGTTTATATCCTCTATACCACTTTGTCTATGCCTCATTAATAATGCAAGCCTCTCTGCACATCCGCGTCTGGATAATGTTGTGTTTGATAATCTCCTTCCCCCTTTCTCTCTCTTTCCCCTTCCCTCACCCTCCAGTCTCTTCTTAAACTCATCTCTTTTTTTGTTTCTCATTTTTTAAGTCCATTTTTATTTCCTTGCGAATCTCTCTCGTATAGTTCCTGTGTATACTTTCAAAAACAGACCACCTACCGGGTTTTATACTTCCATCCATCTTCTTCCATTATCACCATCATCATCGTATTCTCTTTGCCTCTCGTCAGCTTCCCTTTGGATCATTCTCCTCCTCCTCCTCCTCCTCCTCCTGAGCGGGACTGCATGGGCACATGTTTCCGGGATAGAAATCATCACATCAAGTTTTTACGACGGCTTGGTTGGGGATAAACTAGGATAGTATTTCATATTAAATTTGGTTGGATTGAGTATAAAATGGTGGAAAATTGTTTGTATGATTATATGAATTTATTTTATCAGAATAAGGTAGGGCCTACATTTGTTTTTTATTAATTTTAAATTCACATTGCAATATTTCTATAATCAGCACGATGCAAGAAATTCTTATAAACTCATATATATATATATATATATATATATATATATATATATATATATATATATATATATATATATATATATATATATATATATATATATATTTATATATATATATATATATATATATATATATATTTATATATATATATATATATATATATATATATATATATATATATATATATATATACATATATATATATATATATATATATATATATATATATATATATATATATATATATATATATATATTCTATCACAACTATACTTCTATCAACTATCACTATAAACTATAAACTATCACTATATACAACTATCACAACTATACTATACACAACTAACTATACAACTATATTTGGTCAAAATCATTTCGGAATTTTTTAAAACCGCATAAGAATCACTCTACGGTTAAATATGGAAAGAATATTTTTTTAATTTTACACTCCGTTTTACGTTACTTACTCTGTACAGTTTGAAGCAAGAGTAAATGTCATTTTCCTTCATGGCTGTCAGTCAACTTTGTGATATTGTATAGGATTCAATAGGTATCAGACGATGAGAAAACAGACACTTGGTTTTGTTTCAGTTGCTTCACCATGGCTCCATTGCGTAAAGGTTTTTAGAGAGCTGGTCCTCATCTTCACATACTACTTGAGTATATACAGTTGTAGCGAACCCAGTGTATTTCATATCCAAAATACAAAATAGTAAGAAGTATCGAAACAAAATGGCAGTATTCTTATAATATATTGAAAACAATATAATAAATTTTAATACAGTTTCATCATACTCGTTGATTTTTGTTTTCTGTTCGCGCACTACAGGTCAAACGAGAGAAACTTTTCTGATGCAAAGAATATAATCACCATCTAATTCGGTACTGTACAGTTTTGAAACGCAATCTGTTGAAACACTTTTGGTCAAAATCATTTCGGAATTTTTCAAAACCGCATAAGAATCACTCTACGGTTAAATATGGAAAGAATATTTTTTAATTTAGGTCACACGAATTCTATCCATAATTCTCAAGTTTCGGAGCAACTGAATTAAAATTGAATATTATTATTTATTCTCCTTATATCGAAAAACTATTTAAGAGATCGACAAGTGAAACCAATCAGAAAATGAAACGATTGAAATAATCAGTGGTAAATTAGGAAGGCAGTGAGTTGAATTTTTTTTTTTAATAACATCGAAACTTGATACAAAATCATTGTTCCCCAATTAAGGCTATGAATGGAAGATAGTATAGTTTGTGAAAGATAGGACGAACACCCTTATAGTTATCTTATAGTTGAATTCAAATTCAAAAATAAGAAGTAGTGTACAAGGCTTCACATTACATCTTATATAGAATTTTACTCATCTTTCAACGCATATGCTTCGTTTTCCTATAATAACAATAATACCAAAGTTGTAATTACGAACCAATTTGAGTGTATATAGTCTCGAACTCTCCATGAAGATAAATTATCATTTCTCTGTATCATTTTGGTCACCATGACTATACATTTCCTCTCAGTCTTTAGAGAGTTCTCTAATATGCAACTCGTTTCAGTTCGTCGTCATCTTAATGGCCGTGATTGCAGCTAATCTAGCTGCCAGCGGTTTGCTCCCATTATCTCCTTGTCGACTTTTACAACGTCTTGTAAGATGTAGTACGTAACTGTATTACAATTATTCTATTCTTGTCTTCACTAAAGAAGAATGCACGAATCACCCGTGTGCTAGTGGTGTGGGATAGAAGGGACGGTCGCTCGGAAGCCTCATTAGTGAATACAAGTATACGCTAAATGAGCCGACTTCTCGCACATATACTTGTGTTAGAGAAGGAAGAAGGTTCCGAGCGACTAAATTATCTACACTAAATCACTAGTGCGCGGGTGTTTCGCTTCTTCATAGCTTGTGCATTGCACTTACCATCTTATTGTACTTCATTTAATTCATATCTCTCTCTTTCTCTTTCTTCTTCTTTCATTACTTCTCTCTCTTTATTACTCTCTCTCTCTCTCTTCTCTCTCTCTTTACTTTCTCTCTCTCTCTCTCTCTCTCTCTCTCTTTGCATATCTCTTTATTGGCCTCTCACTCTCTTTCCGGCTTTCATTCAAGAAACGGACCACTCATTTTATCCAATTATATCTTTCATCGTAACAATCATTATATATTCATTGTATTAAAAGATTATGAAAACTGTCATACTTTTCCATCATTGTGTAGATTTCGAAATATATTTACCCAATATACCCCAATTAATTTGGCTTTAACTTCCCATGCTTAAAAAGAATATCCATGTAAATTTCCCATCTCGGGTAAAGCCCCCCCCCCACCTGGCTCTTCGCCTCCCCCCCCCTCCTCCTTCTACCCACATCCCCAATGACTCCCCCTCCCTAAACTACACGGTAACATTCCAATTATGTTCGTAATAGAAATGATTTTCAACCAATTAGGTGAAGAGTAAAACTTGGACAAAGTTCGATGAAAGAGAATTTGTTTTGAATTTTTTAACAAGAGTCCATGCAGTATATATATATATATATATATATATGATAGTAATTCTTCGTCTTCTGCGTTCTTTGTCATTTTGAACGAGGAAGCCATTAGGCTGAGAATATAATTGAGATCAAGGGGACAACAGTAGTCGGAATGAATATAATACAGTTTGTTTGAAATGAAGACCCAATTACCGGAATCTTTGTCGTAATCATCAGAAGTTGGCGAAGAGCTATCTCTGAGATATAACAGATTAACTTTCAATTTTACATAACTAATAATATATTCAAATATATTCAATTGAAAATCCTCATAATGTTGGCCAATGCGATAATAGATGTTCATTAGGTAGAAACATTATTGTACAAAACGAATTCAAATTGAGTGAGTAATTAATAGATTTTCATTATTGTCATGAACGTTATCGGGGCCGTATTAAGGTCTAGGCCCACGAGACCCGGCCTAGGGCGACAAATTCTCAAGTTTTTAAGAGACGTCATAGCCTTTCAAAAATCATTTAAAAAGTGACTTTATTTAAAAAGCATCAAAAACAATATTCTGTGTTGGTACAGTTTTCTTCAAGTAGTCTCTGAAATATTTTTGTATTCCCAAATTAAACAATTTCAATATTAACAAATTGAACAAACTAAATTTCAACAAATTTCAATATTATCATTTCAAAATATCATTTAGTGGCGATCGAAGATTAAGGACAATGATCCTTTCATTGATAGGTCTTAGTAATATAGCTCAACACAATCATTATAAATGTGCTTGTGAATAAGTGCTCGCCTCGTCATATTTCTGAGATAGTATGTGCTATACTAAATTAATTATCATACTTGGGAGGGGGCAGGGGGGCATCAAAACATTTCGCACCTAGGAGCGCTAATATTTTAATATTTCAATAATATTTCAATATACTTGACTATTTTTACTGTGTGTTTTTATTTTTTACTCTATTTTTTACATTGTGAACGGTAATTTTTCACTTATGAGAGATTTGAATTAAAAATCAATGTTCGTTGATATCAACAAATTGATTGAGTTCGTTCGGTGAATAACAATCCATTTTGAATGTGCATGTATAGCATATATAATTTGTATTCAGAATCATTTACCGAATTGATAAGTCTAATTTTTGTAGATCAGTTACACAGCATATTTATCCTTATACATTTTGATGAATGTATATCACATACAACACATATATCACATAATTATATAGACACATATCGATTCTGTACAAATCTATGAATATATAGATACATCTATATATTCATGCACTCTAATAGTTCCAATCAGTTTGAACTTTCAGATTCCGATTATTAAAATGACTGAGTATAAATTGGACTGGTAAATTCATTGCCAATATAGGCCTACTATACGATCTCTCAACAATGCATCTCTGCTTCCATACAACAAGTAACAACATGAAAATGTCTAAACAATTATTATTGTAATGATAATGGAAGCATTTTTAATTCATGTGAAATGGATTTGAAAGTTCGAGTACTAATTATATTACTAATATATTAAATACTAATATTGGAGTAGTCATTTCACATGGACATTTTATATCAATTATGTGAAAATATAATTAAAAGATAATTAAAAGATTGAAATATGATGAAAAGATGAAAAGATATAATTTGAATTGATATACTATAAATATGAAGATGACTTGGGATATATTTTCATTAATTTTATGTCAAATAAAATATAACAGACAAATTGATGTGACAGAAAAAAACTTGCATCGTTATCAAATAATGATTCGATCGAGGTTCATACTTCCCCCCCCCCCCCCTTCATTCCCCACACCCTCACCATTATTTCATTCGCAAATATCTACGAAACGCCAGACAGTTTTTTCAAGAATAATAAAGAAAGGGTTTAGAAACGTTTCTGAGAGATGGAATGACAAGAGATGTTACAAACCTACCCTTAACGATCAATCCTTTTGAACAAAATCCCATTCTAATATATTATATCTCTTTTGGGAGAGGCTTTCAAGTTTCAAATGTGAATATCTTTTTATGTTTGCGCAATCGCATCACTAGTTTCGTTAAATGATTCTTTTGATATTATATATTTGACTTTGTACGTTTTTCTTTTCTAGCTGGAAATAACAAGAAAGCGTTTTGACTTATTCGAGTTACGAAATGTTTTTTAAATGCTAGCTTACACCTTTTACTTACTTGTTGAACTAAACACTCAACATCATCGTTCTTTCACTATGTTTTCTTATTAGTCAAGAGGAGAAACATGTTTGTTCAACTATGGAGTTTAGTAATGGAACCCTGGAATCGGTTCACCACTTATACACAGACTAAAATTGAAATCATGTGGTAAAATCTCTATACAGATTTCTGCCCATATCCGGGTTGCCGATACGACACAGAACAATAAAAAATAACACGACACAAAACATATGATAACAGATAACAAGTTGAAAGAATGGGTAATGATGAAGACTAGAATATGAAGAATGAAATTATGAGAGAAAATAATAATAATAATCAATAATAATAATTAAATCTAAATCAATTCAAACACAAACAAAATTACTGATGAAATAGAAAAAAATAAGAAAATATGTACCTACTCTAACTGATTATAAATCAAATAAAATGAATAAATGAATAAATGGATATAAATAAAAAAGTTGAATATGAATGATTCCTAAAAATGGACACTGAACCTTTTATGGCGAGGATATGGCTGAACCTGGCTTTTATGGCCGAACCTTTTATGGATCATATATGAAACTACCACTGAGGTTAAATATCTTACACAAATGTACAAAAAATGTTGGGATGGTGCCCCTCGCTCCAACCAAAAGTCCGATAAAAATTGGAAAAGAACTGAAGATTTTCTTTCAGTTTTTTTTCAAGTATATACAAAAATTCGTGGATATTAAATACATTCGAAATTGCACCTGAAACTCTTATTATCCCTGAACTTATTTGTGACGGTTATAATCAACCATTTGATTCGTGGTGATTATAACGATCCTCCTACATCAGCCTTAGTCGTAATGTGACTTTGCTACAAGTTTTCAATATAACACAAAAATAAAACTCGTACATTTAGTATGCACAATAATGATGAAATTTTTAATAAATTTAAATTTAAAGTACTTTCTCTTTGAATTTAAAATTACTATACAAAACGAAAATAATAAATGAGAAAAACAACAATCTATAAAACATCTCCTGTTATTTTTCAATTCAAATTAAGTATATTCAGAGTTGGTTGTACCAACTGATGATGAGTGAATTAAGCAAAAATTGCGAATTGAATGGATCTACCTTGTTTACCGTAGTGGTTGCATTAACTAATGATTAACTGTATAATCTTAATTATCAGATGGTACAGCCGGCTTTCTTAATCATTAATTTTCCACTCACCCTACACAATTATATTGAAAGAAGTGATTACTTTTAATATTCCAAGACATTCTTCACCTGAACAAAAGTCCTTATTTAACGACAATAATTATTCTCCATTCAGTTAAGACCACATTTATTACGTCACTTGAAGCGCAATATCAAGCTGAACCGTATTTTATTTTAATTGGTGTATCTACATCTTGAAACCTACCCTTTATTACTGTGGTGACGTGAGATGAATTGTGGGTGGGGGGTTGTGGGAAGGAGGTATGGGGGGGGGAGGGGATGATCCTGATATTCATCATGCTTTACAGCACTGAGCCCGTTTCTTCATCATACAAACACAACTCGGTTCTGGAAGTTATTTATATACTTTATCTTCATTTTCATTAATTTATATACCTGTATTATGAAAATATCATTTTCTTTTTCCTTCGCCAAGAGCTTTTTTTTTACTTTCTTCGTTGGTTTTTTTTTCTTCTTTTTCTTTTCTTGTGTAGAAGTGAGTCTTTTCGCAAAATGTTCTATGTGATAATATATAATATGCAAACACGCCGTCCAAATACCACAGCTACAATTTCTAATATCATGAATAGGTAAATGTTGCCGATTAGGCTATATTAAATTAATATTTGAGTCTCACCAAATAAATTCGAGAAATAAGTACAAATCCGATTGATTACTTTTTATATAATATGCATGTTTTATTATTTTGATTCATTATTATTATTGAAATGTATAACGTGGCTCAAATTTATTGTTATACTGTTACGCACGTAATTGTTTTAAATTTCGATTTTGATTTTTGTGTTATTGTTTATTAAATATTAAAACCTGAATATTATTTCTTCACGTTATTAATAACAACATAACAGACAGTTATTGTTCTCCGGTTACCGCTAAGGATCACATGTTTGTACGGGGCGATATACAAGGGCGACTTACAAGTGCAAGAGCGAATCTATACCATGTCACTCACTAGCGCATGGGAGTCGATTTAGAGAAATATCACTTAATCGGGTGATGAGTTTTGATAACGTAATGATATCAAAATTATAGTACGGGTAAAATACAGATATTTTTTTATAAGCCTCCCTTCAAGATGGTATATATATAGGTGTGATAACTAATGTTCACAGAAAACAATCGAATAGAAAAAAGCCTCAAAAATATATTTTTAGCTGTATATTGATTGTTAATTGATGTTAAAATCTAAAGTTACTCATTTAAACTCACATTATTTTGAAGGTATTTAAAATATCTGTGTTTCATACTTTGGTAATTTTGATAGAATCAATTGAGTTTTCATCAAAAAACTGATTATACTCCGCTAAATAGACTCCCGTGAGCTTCAAACGAATTAAAAGTTTTAAAATGATGAGCAATTCGATGATATTTATTCGGGATGAGGTATTCTCAACCGTTCTCTATCTCTTCGGTTCTTGAATTAAAATCTTAATTATTATATCCCAGAACATATTCTCAACGTGAAGTTCAATTCAAACATTTCAATTTCAATTTTCAGTTTATTTTCAGGTGTTTTCATAATTTCTCAGTGACTATACTCACAATAATATAAGGAGTAGCTGATTGAATTACGCAAACACCCCGCAGAAACAGAATAAGATAATATTATTCAGTAGTACCAACTACGGCGGCACACAAGTTACTTCCAGCGCAGAGAATGTTTTCGTTTTGTTATGTTGGACCCACCTGAGAGCCCTCTGGTGATTTCGCTCACCCGTTGTTACCAACATCTTATACTTTTTAAATATACGAAATACAGGAAGAGACGCTATTTCTTATTCGCTGGGAATTCTCACAAATGTTTGACGAGTTGGGGATAATGGAATTTTATATTTTATAATTCAGAATTCAGAGTTCGGGATTTTCTATGTGGAAATTTAGATATTCCTTGGATTTGAGCTGAAAATAAAATACACCTCTAAAGGATATAACTGTGTAGATTGTACTTGTATTCACGAGAGATGAAGGTGATTTACCAACACAATAATTGTTAACTTAAGTGATTGTAGAGAAGCTCACTGCAGTTTTGAAAGATATTATTGTGTTTCTAATAAAAAAAATCCCGTTGATGAATCATTGTCCTTCAGAATACATAACTGTACAAATATAATAGTGATGCTGTATTTGATAAGTTGGTATACAAATTCCAACTCTCGTGAATAGAGGCTGTTGAGATTTTTACGATATTACTGTTTTGTAAATTGCAGTGTTACAACAAATGATATCGCGTATAGGAAAGAAAGGTAACATCAGTTCAAGCCAATTCGAGTGAAAATGCATATCCATCAATTGGCAGCTGCTATTCATTGCGGGCAGCCCAATTTTTTATTTTTTTTTCAATAATATCGAAACTTGATACAAAATCATTGTTCCCCAATAAGGCTGTGGATGAAAGGTACAATCGTTTGTATATGTATCGTTTGTATTATTGTAATATGTTCTGGGATATTAATGTTCACCGACAGCGCAGTCCTGGTGTTGAAGTTAATTGGTTTTAAATAATTAAAATGAGGTGGTAAGATCGCCCTTGTGGTTCCCCGCAGCCTAAACTAACCTAAATGACCCAGTCTAACTAATTAATCAACCCAACCAATCCAAACTAATGCAAACTGATTCTAGTCAATTAAAACAATTATAACAATTATAATTATGAGCAATTTCAACCAATTATGACTTTTTAAAACTAATTCCAACTAATCTAACCAAACCAGACGAACTTCCCAAACCAATTTAGTCTGAACTAAAACCAATCTTGAACCTGCTTCCGGTCCGACGTATATGGCCACTTCGCAGTCAATTGCTCTCTATGAGAAACTTTTGTGAAGTTTCAAAATTCTTTAAAATTGTATTTTTCGTTTATGTTGCGATCTCGATGGTAACTAACGTCATAGCATGAACATCAAAGGCAGATACACAACATATTTTAATAAATTACCAAGGTCTTAATGAAATAGTGGATGAACTTGTTTTTACCCATGGGTAGCAAAAATATGTGTGTAGCTTATTCAATAATTAGCTTGAATAACATATTTTTATTTTTCGTAAAATCCGATCGAAACGCAACAACAATGTTGCACATTATTAAAAACCAAATAAAATCTTCTCAGTTCACATTTATCCCGAGCGCTACTGCATCGCTCGTATTCCCAATAGCGTTGACGATCTGTCTCGTACCAAGATGGCGTCGTGGGCGGGCGTCGTGACGTTGACGCATGCGTGTTTGGCACGCACTTAGCGCGTATATTAATAGCGTGCGGTGTGATAGTGAACAACAAATGAGCTACTCTACTACTCGCATTATTAGCAGTATGCAGGCTGATGAGATACGACGGCCATTATCAACTGTTGAAAATCAAGATAAGAAGAATAAGGAGTTGATGGCACGTTAAGGAATACTGAAGAAAACGTTGAGATTGGACTTGTTGAAGGATGAGTGTGAAGAGAATGAATGTAGAATGAGACGATGTAAAAATGGGTTTGATACAACGTGTTGCCTTGTACGTAACATAGATACGAGTGTAATTAACAATCGAAAATGAGAAAATCGTGGAGAAAATTATGACAAAAAATGATAAAATTCTACACCTTTCTCTTCGACAATAAACAAAAATATGTTGAATCATTTTCGCTTGATACGCGTACCTATCTGAATATGTATAAAAAAAAGTCGAAGTATATATTCAGAATGTTTACAGATACATAAAAAAGAATGAAAATACTGGAAATAGAGGACTATATATGAAGTGAAAAAATATATTCTATTGAGTAAACAATAATATAGTTTCATTTCAAGCTTCCATTTTGAGATTTAGTCACAATAATACCCAGAAATCAGTTGAACTCTATCCATACTCGATGTTCAAACTATTTTTTCACCGTTCCTATTTCTAACAACTCCACCAACAGCTAATTTATATGAGAATCAAAACTATTATTGAAGAATGAATATCAATAGTGATGTTTATACAACTCTGTATTCAAAAAATGATTATATTTTATGGTATCTCACTTCCACATTCTATTTGATTCTATTTCTATCTCGTTGTAACTGCCTCTTGGGACTTCCCACGTACACTTCTGTCAAGACTCACGTGCACGTATCACGTACGCGTACAAGACTCGTACAAGACTCGCTGAAAGATGACCTATGAATGTCATCCACACGTTGAGAAGATATTTAAATTAAACGTAGGTATTCAATATCTGCAGTCCGTTTCACCCTTTCGTTAAACCCTTTGCTCTGTGTTTGCATGTCATTCGTCACGCTATGACGTTGAAGTGTGAAGAGAGAGAGAGAGAGAGAGAGAGAGAGAGAGAGAGAGAGAGAGAGATACTAGGAGAGAGAGAGAGAGAGATACTAAGAGAGAGAGTCAGAGAGAGGGAGGGAGGGAATGGAAAATTTAATTGTAGAGATAGGTTGGAGAAAGAAATAGATAGAGAGGGAGAGAAAGATATGTGGATATAGAACGAACGGTGAATAGAAGTGATCGAGGTAAGTGACAATAGAACGAGATAAAAGACAAACGAGAGACTAGGGAAGAAGAGTACATTCACATTATAGGTACATTTTGGTACATTTAGTCAAATTAAGGAGAGCGAGAAACGAGAGACAAGTGACTAAGAGAGAGAAAGTGGAGACTAGAGAGAAATACATCAAGTGGCATAATGGAGATAGACAGAGAGAGAGAGAGAGAGAGAGAGAAAGAGAGATGGCAATACAGTGTGTCATATTGAGAGAGGGACAGAAAATTGTGTGACCAAACCATCTATCCTTATAAATTACGTTATGTATTGTAATATGTAAATCGTCCGCCACGGTGTTTTCCCTTATACGAACCTTTTTCTTCCGTTCACAAATAAATACCTTGATGCAGTCACTCGTACTGAGCACAACCGATCACACGTACGCCGTGTTTAATTTCACACCTGCCACCTCTTATTCAGTATGTAAATATGCATATTAGCTGATCTATACTGTGGGCCATAGCAAGGTACGACGAGAATGTGTAGAATTAGTTCCGGTGTTAAGTTCAAGTTTGAATTTCACGTCGTTCGGTTGTAGTCTGAATGACGGTTGATAACTCAGAGATGTTCAAGTGTTATATATGAATTATATATGAATTATATGAAGCAAACTCAAGAATAGGCAAAGATGGAACATCATTTTGCTCACTTGCTCAAAATCGAAAAACCTCATGAAAACAAACAGACTAACAAAAATTAAATCAACTGAAAAACGACTCCAAAAATACACCCTATACGTATTAAGGGTAATTTTGAATTTTAAAGTATTCTTTGGTGTGGTAAGATCGCCCTCGCACCTTTCATCCTTGAATTGGGAAAAGTTTCGATGTAGATAAGAAAGTTAATTGGTTTTGAATAATTAAAATGGGGTGGTAAGATCGCCCTTGTGATGCCCTGTCCAAACGATCCTACCTTATTGGGAAACAATGATTTTGTATCAAGTTTCGATGTTATTTAAAAAAAAAAGATATAAGAAAACAAACTCTAAAATTGGCCAAAAACCGTGAAAACCACACTATAGGCTGTTTTTCACAGGTTTTTGTCAACCCTGCTCCCAAATTCGTTAAGGTACCTACTGTGAATAAGTGAATTGCACGTCTTGTTTTCTCAATTTCTTTTCAGCTCATTTGACACTATCATCATGTTGACATTGTCTCGTTCAAATCTATATTCCACTTTCCGTTACGATTGTCCAATCTACATATATAACGTTACCCTCTTCCTTCAACCAATTCCCCGTTAATGCCATACATGTATGCTAATATTCTACCCGTCTCCACTCGGGGCAATCTTTGAATGAATTCTCTGCACTCCAGAGAATATTTTCAAAAACATTTAGTTCAATTGTTTTTAATGTTCTTGTTTATTTACTTCATTCATTTTCTTCTGTTTTTACTGTGAATATTATATTCAATTTATTCCGACCTATGTATACTTCACAGATAATATAATATTCAGTCACAGAAATCTTTAAATTGATTAACACACATTGATCACACATACGGAATGTATCTAAAACCTTGATCTATGTATTGAGGTTATGATATGAAATAATCATTTCTTAACAATCTTCACAAATTATCACGACGTCTCACCTTTAGCTGTTGGACGCTTGACAGAAAATTGTATGCTTGATTTATCGATTCTAGTATCGTTTTATCAGTGAGATTAATTCTTAATTTTCATTCAAATTAATGAACTTTAATTGGCTTGATTTCATTTTTATATATATATATATATATATATATATATATATAAATATATATATATATATATATATATATATATATATATATATATATATATATATATATATATATATATATACATATATATAAATATATATATAATATAATATATACACACACAATCCGTTCAATAACAAGTTGGATTTTCTTCCCCTTATTTTCTTCTTTACATCGCCTTCCCCCTTCCTTCTCGCAACGTTCGTTATTGTTAATTGAATGTTTTAAGTAAGTCATTTACCCGAACCTTTCTCAACATTTCCCAACTAAATCCCTCGCACCTAATAATTAGCCCAGCTTTTCTCTCTCTCTATCTCGCTTTCTTTCTCCCTTTGGCTTGATGTTTTCATCCCGAAGCTAGCTTTTCTTTGTTTATTTTTCTACCCCCTGCCGCCTCCTCGTCTTGCCGCGTTTCCCTTTTTCTTTCACTTCCCACTCTTTTTTTCTTAATTATTCAAAGTGTTCCGAAGTTAAAATTCTTCTTTGCGTTCCATGACCTAAGTTAAAGTTTTTAAACTTGACTCACTTTTCTTCAATGAACTTTGGTAATTAGACTTTCCCTTCACGCTTATCTGCTTTGCATTTAATGAATCTTGCTTATACGTAATTTAAAGTCTCAATGAATTAATACGAAGAACAACCACTTTAAAGTAACTTGAGCGTTAATACCAGTTTCCGTGAGACGATAAATATAACTTATTTGTCAAATGTGTGAACTGTTGAAACGTTGCACAATCTATTGAGTCAGCATTTTTTGATTTTTTATCAATCGACTGACTAGGTCCACATAAATGATAACGATTTACACTATTACTATTTATTACTATTATTTATTACTTTTTATTTATTACCATTTTGTATTTTCATTTCTGTAATATGTTTTTCTATGCGTTATGTGTGTGTGTGTGAATAAAATACATATCAAATTGAATTGAATTGAATTGATTTGAATCTGTAAATTCCAAACATGTATTATCAATTTGACTTTATCTCATTATTATGAATTACTTGGTCGTAAATTGTTGTTGAACTGTATTATACATTGAATATGATAATTGTTACATTTGGATATAAATGTATTGTTATGAAGTACATATAGGCCTACATAGTACAAAGATATTATCGTGTACCCTATCCAGTATCCACAATATTCTTATATTCTTATTCCGGACTAGAGAACACACAGTATGTTCGAATAGTACATTTGTATTCTACAATTATATGAGTCCATATTGTACGCGTTGAAATTTCAAATCTGAAAATATAGAATAATTTCTCACAATTTATTCTTGCAATCCCATAAAAAAAGTATGGCACCATTGTTGATGCTTGGTTTCTTTGTACGTGTGTGGGGGAGTTTTGGGAGAGCGGGTGTGTGGTGGGGAAGAAAGGGGAGATGAAGATCAATACAGTGCACACATACACACACACACACACACACACACACATACACACATAAAACCTAAGGGCCAAGAGGAAGCATGTTTGCCCCTACGAAGAAAACTCTACACTAAAGAAGAAAGATGGCACCCGGGGGACCATCCCCCCTCTCCGTTCCCCTTACCACCCACCCCCATCACTCCCATACTTTGAGAAGAACATACCAACAAATACGGTAGAATGAGATGAAAATAAAAATACACCAAAGCAATCTCTCTTTTTCTTCATCTTCGTTTCTGTATTTTCTTGGCGTTATTTTGCATCATTTATTTTGATCTTATCATAGAAGTAGATTTATATATGCTTTTACGCTGGTTGTGTATACGCCCAAGTATGAGGGGTTGTTCATTTGTTCAATTATTCTTTGTAGATGTGTCAGAAAGACGTAAGTGAGCAGAAAAACAAGATATATATTAAATGGTTTTCATCTATATGTTTGATGTAGACAATAAATTGTGATCATGGAACTATAGTGACAATAAATGTTTTGTGAATTTACAGAAGATTCTGATGAAATATAGGTCTGAATTACAACAAATATTATTTTTCAACTAATATTTTTATTATTTCATAAGTAAAAAAACTGTAGGGTCTACATTCAAGACCTACATCAAGGAATTATATTTTACCATAATGCTAAAACCTTGTGCAGTCCAAAGTCAGTGCAAATTGATATTCCGTTATTTTTGGTTGAAAATACAATTGAAGAATATTAATAATGATTGATTTAATGAATGATGATTGTGAAATAATAAGACAGTAGTATATGAACTCCAAGTTCAAATTATATTCACATCAATAGAATAGAATTTGGTGGACGTGCCAAGTTTTTTTGAAAAAACTAAATTTCATGATTAACCAATATAATATTGTTTCACAGTTTAATTGATGAAATTGTGTGTTCTAAATGTGCCCAAAAAAGTATCAAATGATGAATGTGACAAGTAATCATCATTTATTATTCTCTCATTTTAATTCAATGAAATATATATATGCACATCAAGAGAACAATAGATAGAAGATATGTTTATTGTGGGGATAAAAAACATCGCATTGGCGGCAGAATTAGCCAGAAAAAAGATGCTCTAGTGTAAAGTATAGTATATAATGAACTATTTTTGGTTATCTGGGTATATAATCTACATACACGCCATGTAGGCTAACATTAGGAGGAATATTGTCAGCCTGCAATTTTTAACAGAATGAAACAGAAACAAAGAAATCAAGTCGAGTTTCAATCAGCATTATAGTGATAATACAATTTAATGGTTCAGTACCGAACCACCCCGCCACGTGTGAGGAGAGCAGCACCTGTCCAGGCGTCACGACGCATCAAGATCGACTGCGCGCGCCACGTACTAATGTATGGATCAATGCGGTAACACGTAATAAAAATAAACGATAGAGGGTTTCATCCAGAAAAACGTGAAAACCACAGAATCTGAAAGTGAAGGCGGTCTTTATGTTTTTTTTTGTGCTTAATTTATAGAGAATTTAATAACAAAATATGAGAGACATTTTAGAATTGTTTCAGAAAATATATTAACTTTTGTTTATGAAGGAAAATATACAGTTGCTTTTTATATATTTTCACTTGAGTCAGTCCATCCCAAAAATATGAAAATTGTGATTTAAAAATCTCTGAAATAATCGTGCAGATTCATTTCTGAACATTAATGTAATTAAATGTAAATTTAAAAAATCATGTTTTATAGATGTTCAATGAAATTCCCAACAAGATGAGAAGCAATAGAATCAATTCAATGAAATAATTATTGTATTGGTATACCACTTAAAATGGTATCATCAATATACCATTTTGTGTAATTTCTGAACACAGAAATACAGAATAAGATGGTTCCACGTGGCGGTAGGAGGAAGAAAAAATGCTGATTATCTTCGCTACATTCACGTTATTAATTGTTTTTCACACGCGATAACCCTGCTTCGTTCCTCCTATAATTAATGACAAAAAATGCAAGTCGGTGGTTCTTTTCAGAGGCACGATAGATTGACAGAAATTACGAGGGGATTTCTTTATGTAGATACTTTTTTTGTGACACCGACAGCGTGGACTGTATGAAAGACATGATGATATCCAAATACTTCTATAGTCTATTCAAAGTAAGAACGACAAGCAGAAATATTCAGTAATCAAAATCAGTCATATAATTACGCTTATGATCGTTAGTAATGGATTTTTTCATCCAAATAGAGTGTTGGTGAAGCTCTCAAGAGAGACCAGTAACGCTGTGTAGTGGTGAAAAGACGCAAAAAAGAAGTTTGATTGTTGATATCTGGAGTCAATTGTTGTTGTCCAGTCAAAATTTAATCGTTTGAAGTTTCTGAAGCGATAAAACTATCAAGATAGCTTATAACCTCAGAATTAGTATATTTACCAACCTGACAAAATGTTGATCTCTTTACTTGTAAATTAATAAGTAACAAAGTATCAATGATACAAATCAATGGTACAATGATGATTATTGTTTGCTCAACGACCCCACCCACAACTGTATATAAAGACTGAAGAGTTTGCAAGTTTGCTCTTAAGTGATGTCACTCAATGTTCAAAAATACGATCGATATGGGCTAAATCGCAACTGGTATCAATTTCTCAATTTGCGTGCTTACTCAAAAGTGGACTTAAGTGGGCGCGTTAAAAACACGTTTTACATTTTGTGTAACATACGGTAGTAATTGGACTTCTAAAAACATAATGTTCTTATAGCTCGAAAAATGTTTTACGAGACTGTTTTATCTTTCCGATGACTGGGAGTACATGGGAGTCGATTTAGTGAAATATCAGTTAGTTTGTGATAACTTTCGAACGGTATGTGATATCAAAATTCTAATAGAGAGGAACTTTGTTATTATTTATTTGGACTTTTTTTAGCTTGATTCGCTTGGCAATTGTGTGATATGAGCTAAATAGTTATGACTATTCTTGGAGTTATTAAAAGTATCTTAGTGTTTCCTTCCTATCAGAATTTTGATATCTCATACCGTTCAAAAGTTATCACAAACAAACTAATATTTCGCTAAATCGACTCCCATGGACTCTTAAGACGGTCGTGATTTATTCAAATTGTTGGTTTGACTTTATTGGCAACATTGTCGAAAACAAAAAGATCTTACATGAATTCGACTCTACCAGCTGCAATGTACGGCAAATAACGTTCGTGCAACGTTGTATGAAAAATGTCTGACGTGGCATCTCACCCACGCCTCGTTAACTACTTCACGTCATTTGCGAGATCTCGCGACCGTGAACGAGACGAGAGAAATGTGTTTGAAAAAAGAACGTTTTTTGTGATGATGAGTGGAGCTATCTGGTGACGACACTTATTACTAGATCGCATCATTAACTTGACATGTCACACCTTAGTCATTATTGCAATCATTGTTGATTACTTTTCATACTTTGATTTGATTGGAGGAAATGCTCATTGGTTACTAGTGGTATATTGCTTGAGGGACACTCCTTGATTACACAGTCTACCATAACGGCTTTTTTCAATTTTTTGTTTATTGTTGTCAATTTTTCATATAGATAATAAATACACTTTAAGAGTCCACGGGAGTCGATTTAGCGAAATATCAGTTTTTGGATGATAACTTTTGAACGGTATAAGATATCAAAATTCTAATAAGCGAGAAACACAGATAATTATAATAGCTTCAAGATGATATAAGATATAACTATTCAAGCCATGTCGCGTGACTGTCAAGAGTATACAGCTAAAAAAACACATTTTTTAGCTGTCGACTCTTGACAGTTATGCGACATGACTCGAATAGGTATATCTTATATCATCTGGAAGCTATTATAATTATCTGTGTTTCTCGCTTATTAGAATTTTGATATCTCATACCGTTCAAAAGTTATCACCAAAAAACTGATATTTCGCTAAATCGACTCCCGTGGACTCTTAAGAGTCAAAAATATCCACAATGTCTCCAAGAAAGACTTGACTGTTGAAGAAGAAGAAATATTCTAGTATATTAGTCTGTATATTTTCAATTTTTATGTTGATTTGTGGAAGGAAGCGATTAAGAAAATGTGAACATGATTGATAAATTGAGTAGCATAACTATGAATGAAGAAGTGTCAATCATAAAATACTTATCTACTCGTAGATATTATTGGGAAGGGCAATGAATATCGATGGATGGCAGTGAATCATGAAGTTTGAATGATTTGTTGTTTAATCAAGTTTGACATAGATTTTGGTGTTATTATTAAAGATAATACACTTTTTATCCATGAAAAAGATACCTAAAATAAAACAAAGATACCTTTCATTCATAGTCTTGATTGGGGAACAATGATTTTGTATCAAGTTTCGATGTTATTAAAACGAAAAATTTGAAGGTTGTACACGCCAAATCTTATTACATTCATGAAAATGTTTCGCATAATATCACGCAAAGTCTTACTAGACCATTAGTTGTTTTTGAAGTAAATAAACTATGTACAGTTGTAATATGTATATATGGTTGTGCAGTTTCAATTAAGTTCAAAACAATCTATCGAAGTAAGGGCATCATTCAAAACACATTTTCTCGCTTGTATAAGTTATTATAGTTATGTATATTTTAAATGGTTCAGTATCCATTAACTCATTAATTCACCACATATTCACATATTCACATATTACATAAACATTATTTCTCATATTACATATTTATATATTCTTATTCACAGTTTGTTAAATAATTTACATTATATTCTGTTATTCACTTTTGGTGGTAAGATCGGCCTTGTGGTGTCCCGTCCGACCTTTTGAACCTTCTACTTTCTGGAACAATGACTTTGGGTCTAATATCACATGTCAATTGGAAAAATGTATTTTTAAATCAATTCTCAAATTAAAAAGAAGTTTTCACGTAGAATTTACCGAAGCGATTTTTCATTTTCACAAACCTCAGCGTCAACTATTATTAATTGAGATAATCCAAATAAAATTCACTCACTTAATCAAATACATTACCAAGTTTCAATTTTCTCTTCTACCCAAAAAAAAATGAAAGAATTATTTATCACCACCTCACCATTAATTTGGTTGAATTACAAAACCTCTTCCAAATCTTCTATCGTATTTCCTCTTCAGCATTTACAAACCATCCTCATTTGTCTATTTTAGTTTCACGCTCATTAGCGTTGTTATATATCTCACACCGTACCCGGACGACATCGATCTTTACATTTCTAACCCGGTCGGGATAGACGATCGGTAATGTTATTAAATGGAGGAGACAGCCGATCGGGACCATCCAGATTTCAGCATGAGTGTTGGCGGGTGGAGATATACGACCGTTAATGTTAATAGATAGTTGAGACGGTCAATCGAGAGCATCTCGGAAGAATTATATTGGAGAGTCGAGATGTCCTATCGATAATGTCCTGTATGGGGGAGACGGGCGATCGGAACCGCATGAAAAAACTATCAAGTACTTTGAGTAATGTATTTTATTGTGACAAACTAAGGGTTTGGAGTTGAGGATGATAAAAAAGTGAGAAAAGAAGAAAGTGAGAATACGCGAAGAAATATTAAATAGGCCTGAAGACCAAGACCAGACAAAGAAATGAAAAGAATACAATAGAGTCTAGAGACAAGGGAGAGATATATTATCTCACCTGAAATGAAAAGAAAATCTCTGGTCCTCATTAAAACAGAGAAAGAGAAGAAAGAGAGAGATAGAAAACTTTTTATTTTTTGTCTTTCATTCGTTGTTAATTTCCAACAGTTACCGGCAGTTTCCTCTTTCTCTTCGTCGTCGTCTCGAAGCAGCATTAACAAGATGTCTTCAAATTATACAACTCTCATCCCCTTATACCCCCACCCCCCACCCCTCACCCCCTACCTCCCACCACCCACTAACACCACCCTCCAATTAAAGACAAGGAAAATGTCGCTGTTAACAATTTCATTTTAAAACAGTAAAAATAATAAACACTCCTCGTTTTTGTTTTAGCTCATTGTTTTCGAATAAAGTCCAATTAGTTTACGTGTTTGTTTATTTGCTCATCTTCGTAAAATGGGGAGTAAAGGGAGTGAGGGGGGAGCTGGATGTTGAGTTGTTAGTAAACAGATCCTTAATAAATGTTACTTTTGCTTGTATATTGTCAGACATTTAGATTATAATTGTTATTTGAGAAGAATGCTTCTAAATGCAGACGATAATTAATTCTTGTAGATTCATTATTCTCATAACTATGTTAATATATAAACACCGAAATATATAAATACGAAAATTACTTCCGTATATCAAAATAACTTGATTATACTACTGATATCTTCCTAAAATCTCCCCCAATACTCCAAACTCTATTACTTAAATAACTCATAACTCATTGTTGATTATGAATGATCTTTTACACCGGTCAATAATTGATGGCTACAAAAATCAACTTGTATAAAATATAAATGTACCGTATTTGTTCAATTCTTGATATTATCCCATCACTTTGAAACTTGCAGTGACTCTATTAAAATGCATTCATATAGTTCATCATTTCAGTAATTCAGATTCTACCTTTTATTATATTCCGTAATTCAATTTTGAAGATGAAATGAAAGAGTCCAGAGGAGAAAATTTGAGAGAAATATTCCCTTCAAATATATTCAAATTTTCAAGGAATTTCAAGGAATTTGAACACAAAAATGACATTATTCACTGTTCCAAAACATCACAGAACATTATTCCAAATTTACACAAATAGAATCAACCGTTTCAGAGAGAAGAATCTTTTTTCATAAATTAATCCAAATTGAGTCTATCAATGAAGTCATTGATAGACTATAAGAATCAATATCAATAAGCAATCAATAAGAATCAATTGAATCGTAAAATATTCAAAATTAGCTGAATTTAAAACACGCATGTGTTGACATAATAGTTTCAAATGCAAGGTGTGTACAGATTTCCATTACTTTTCATATAAATATGCCTGTATCGCTCATCTTACAACGCATGTGTTGCATTTTCCCAGTTATTATAATGTTTCTATATATTTATTTCACCTTGTCTTTCCATCTTCATGAAAATTATTCAAATTGTTCTAAGCTTTGTTAGCTTTGTAACCTTATCAAGAAATATCTGTTTCTAAATGGGAATAATGTTTTTCAGAAAACATTTAGGTGTATTTTCGAGTAATAACATATCTGACTAAATATCTCATTTACCTTTAGCCAAGGTAATTATATCCCACATGATAATTTCTAGTTTACATAAAGCTGGCCATAGTATTATTTCTGTGCGTATAGTTATTATTAAAGGTAACCACCTGGCGTTTTCTGTGGGCATGTTCACACTTGAGTTTGTTTGGTGGAACAAGGCATATAGTTATCTAGCCCCATGGGGAGTCTTGTTTAAGATGAAGAATTGGGTAGACATGGTCAAGTTTTGAGTTTAGAATTATGATTAAAGTAAATACAGGAAAAAAGCCCAATGTTCAATAAAATATTATACACAAACTTTTGAATTTATTAATTTTTTTCTCAACAGTGTATATTATATTATATGACCATCAGGTATCAGTTAGATGCACAATTTTTAGTTTTAAAATTCTTATTTGAATACCCAACTTTTGAAAATGTCAAAACTAATTAATTCAAAATAAGTTTATATTTTGGTCGATTTGTATAGGAACGTATATGTGAGAAAGTTTGAAATTGGGAAAACCGTCCATAAATTACGGTTATTAGGAAATATGTGAACTTCCTTCATCTTAAAATATAGCGTGTTTGATATAATTCCGGATCATTTATATTATATTTTTCATCAGATTACTCGCATGGCTCTTTAAAAATATGTTGATCATTCATTCAATTATTTCTTTGATCATAAATATTTATTTTTCAAATTGATGTACGATATTAATAGTTTATTCTCAAAAATTCAATCATCAACATTTCTAAACATTTATTTCTCAGTTCAATCGATTCATTTTTATTCTCCTCACACCAAAATCCCACAACAATGTATTTTCATCCACTTTATATCAACACTTTAGTATCTAATACATCGGTCACAGGAAATCCTCTTACTATATAAGACATATCCCATATAAGATTATCTTCTAATACATTATATTAACACCGTAGTAATGTATGGTACTAGAACCCCAGCCGCTACATGTTATAGGCCTATTACATACTTGCTCACATATGGTTTGAATCCCATCTGCTGCACATACAAGTTATACCGGTCTCCGTCAAGAATATGTTTACATGTCTGCATATGCCTACAGCCGGACTTACCGTTTCATGACGGAACGTTATCTAATTACGAAAATCGAATTAAAATAAAAATAGAATAATTAGAAGAGGTAGTATAAAAAAAAAGTTGTATCGGTATTAGTAGACCGATGGTATAGACGATATATTATTAGAGTTGTAGTTTTTGTGTTTTCTTTGTGTTGGTCAGACTGGAGGGAGCCAGTGGAATGATGTATAATCAAAGATTTATTCGTTGGTTTGACATCACTTTTTGCTACCAATGGTGCTCCTTGATTACCTGTACGATGTTTTTTAAATAATTAAGAGAAAATAGTTTGAATGATTGAATCTAGGAATTATTCTGATTTTTGATAAAATATTCTCGCAATATTTTTTTAGAGCTGCTATGTTGTAAAAATAGAATTGAACATATAGTTTCAATTGTAAAGTGTGTATATGTATATAAATGAATTTGAATGAGAGTACAGAAGGAATATCTGTTAGCACTAAGAATGGTGAAATCAAGGATGATTATACTGTACGGCCTCAGAAGCGAAGCTCTGCCTTTTGATATTTAATTAATTTCACACAAACTTCATGTACTGCGCTCTTGTGTCGCTAAAAATCACTTTCAAACCAAATTCAGGAAAATTTATTCAGATTCGGGTCGACATTTTTTATATCAATAATTTTATATTTCACCGATGCATGTGAAACTCACAATCATCGTAGCATGAAGAATGAAGCAATTTTACTGTCAATTCAATCAAATGTCGACAAGATCTTGAACAAGATCTTGGACCTTGGCATCTTGGACACAGTATAAGTGCAAAAATTGAATGATAATTTGAAATAATGATAGTGCAGAAAAAAATGAACACTGTATTATAACAAAAATATTGAAAAAGTATTAAAAATACAGTTGAGTCAGTCCAGCTTGAATTCAACTTCCACGTACAAAATATTTTGTAAACATCTGATCATTCGTACCCCCAAACAACAAAGCTATTGGTGGGATGTTCCAACCTGAAAATCACTCTCCGTAAACTCATTTTTCCCCAGTAGGCCTACCTCGTTCGTCGCTGTACGCAAAACTAAAATCAATGTTCCAATATTAATGTGAAATGTTCATTCTACAATCTCCCCAAATCGCCTATATCGTTATTTCCAACAATGTACTTCATAGTCACGGTCATCTATAATTTACTGAAACGACATGTATATTTTAGTCACGTGATTCACCGCATAACGACCTCAAGTACCTTGTTAATAATGTTCACAATTATTGACAAGAGAAATGATTATATATATATATATATATATATATATATATATATATATATATATATATATATATATATATATGTCGTTAAAAGTAGGAATGAGTTCTATAGAAATGCTTGTGTAGAATGTTGAGCACCATTCACTTCAATAATTCCAGTAACTTCCAATGAGCTACATCATTTATATGTATATGAATACATTGATGTTCTAGTGGATAACATTTTATCTCGTTGATGAATAATTATGTGAAAAATTGAACGAGAATAGTCAAACCGTATTTATATATATATATATATATATATATATATATATATATATATATATATATATATATATATATATATATATATATATATATTTATATATATATATATGTATATATATATATATATATATATATATATATATATATATATATGTATATGTATAAATATATATATATATATTTATATATATATAAATATTTATATATATATATATGTGTATATATATATATATATATATATTTATATATATATATATGTATATATATATATATATATATATATATATATATATATATATATATATATATATATATATGTATATGTATAAATATATATATATATATTCATATATATATAAATATTTATATATATATATATGTGTATATATATATATATATATATATATATATATATATATATATATATATATATATATATATATATATATATATATATATATATATATATGTTGAGTATAGCTTTTTTTGATAGTTGTACAACATGGTTTGCATGAGAACCATAACAATAATCCAGTGTGTATTTTTCACAAATAGTCATATCATTGAATATATAATTAATATTTTTAGCTGTACTCGTGATTTTTTTTAATCCAGATCGAAAACTTGACAAAAAGTCATTGTTCCCCAATTAAGGCTAAGAATAGAGGCCCAATCACATCAAAAATCGACATACAACTCTACTTAAAGAGTCCACGGAGTCGATTAAGCGAAATATCAGTTTTCTGGTTATAACTTTCGAACGGTATGACATGTCAAAATTTTAATACGGAGTAAACATAGATAATTTCAATACTTCCAAAACGAATCAGGTTATGTTTATTTTTCATCCTCTGCCTTAATTAGGGAACAATGATTTTGTATCAAGTTTCGATGTTATAAAAAAAAAGTCACAACTATTCAACCCATATTGCATTTGTTAAAAGTATATGGCTGAAAAAACACAATTTCTAATTACTAATTTCTAATTTCTAATTCTAATTTTGACAATTATGTGACATGAGTTATATTATACTATCTTGAAGGTATTAAAATTATGTGTGTTTACTTTCTATTGGAATTTTGATATCTCATGCCGTTCATCTACGAACTGATATTTCACTGGATCGACTGCCATGCACTCGAGTGAGTTCGAAATTACGTATATCGTTCACAACACCACGCTGTATAGTGGTAAGGAGCGTTGAGTTCGCAAACTCGGACCTTACTTCTGATTTTACATCACTCAGACCTGTGAGTAAACCGATGGTTTAGCTCGTTGGAATGTCATCCAGTAGACCGGGGTTCGATTCACCCCATTAGCGACCATCCTGACAGAGTTTTTTCTTGGTTATACCTTAATGTTTTCGTTTGAGTTCATCCTGGAATGGTCCTTCAACAACAAGCTATAACCGACTCTTCCCCACTATCCAGAAACACCTCATGAAATAAATTCTCAGCCTGTCTTCCTGAAATCTCATTCATGATTCATCCGACGCCAATAGATCGTATGCATCATTACGGTGTGCTGTTAAATCAAATATAAATGAAAATGAAAGAAATCTAGTTTTAAACGCAGGATCAAATTAGATTACAAATAGAAGCTAGCCGTCATCTGCATCAGCTGCTGAAAATGAACAAACCATCTAAAAACTGTTTCTTACTGCTGAATTTGTTGTCGTAAATAGTTGAACTCTTATCGGCGGAATAAGATGGTCCTCCACCAAATCAACAAGAATAAATATATTCACCCCTAGAGCGATGGGGTCATTAGATTGTGATCTTTTGGGTCAAGTTTCACTATGAGAAACGCAAAAAAAAAAAAATAAGAAGCGTTGAATCCACAGCCTTCTTTATTCAGATCATTCTTCTCTGATACTGCCCTTTCACTCGGGGTATGCTTCCCATGTTAACCGATGTCCAATTATTTTAGTTCACAAAATCGCCGATGGTGCCGTTGTTTCCAGACCATGACGTCACTTTCCAAAGATGTTCAAGTAAATCGGTTTGTTTGAAGTGTCATATCTGCGAAGATACCAATAACTTTGGGAATTTCCGTAGGATAATTTAAATTACGCACGCATTCTATTAGGCCGTGACTTCGCGAGTTCACCAACTAGTAACTTTGTTTATGATAATAGATGATATGAAAGATTTTATTCAATAATATAATGAATCCGGAATATCACCGGGACAAGTTCTTGAATGATGTTTATTGCTTGGGTCAACATAAATATCGTTCACGTCTAAATCTGGGTAAGCCTATAGACCCTCGCCAAAATGTGGATATGACATAACCTCAATAACGTCGCAAGAGATTGACAGAATATTGTGACAAGAATGACAGTTGAAAAGAATGACAATTGTTCGAAGTTGGAACTTTAGATACCAGGGTGCAGTACATACCAGACCATGACGTCATTTTTGCCTGCGCGAGCAAATATGCGCGAACCCGTCCAAATAGCCCGAGTGAAAGGGCAGTATAAGAAATGAATGATTTGAATAAAGAAGGCTGTGGTTGAATCATTAAAGTTGCAGCAATGTTGAAGTATGAATAAATGAATATTGGGGTTTAACGGCGCGTCAACAACGTGGTTATATTGCGCCGGATCAAAGTAAATACAGTTTTTCTTAGAATTATTTTCTTGGTAGATGACCTTCTTATTTCGAAAATACAATCATGAAATTATATAGAAAAAATATGTTCACGCTTTAGACCTACTTCTTATTTATGTTGTGAATTCTTGTTGTTGTCGACAAATTTCTGAAAAATGACTCA